>JAANSO010000820.1:0-22632 GCA_036507315.1 Lepidocyrtus fimetarius
TAATTAAATCATTTATAGAGGGAGAGATTAAAGAAATGACTAGGCATATTGAAGGTAAAGGTTAAGAAGCGGAAAGGAAATGAAAGTTCAGTTTTAAAAAATCATGTAAAGCATATTCATTAAGAAATATTTAAAAACAACAAAACACAACTAAAACGCAGGATTCAAGAAAAAACATTTTTAAATTAAATATTTTACGCAATTCCTGTACACGCCTTAAAAGGGAAGGTTTTTAGGTGCCGCTCTCCTTTTGGGAAACCGAATAGTGTTTCTGGGGTATTTTTAGTCGTAGATCACGGAAATAATGTCCATTTTTTGCGTGGAGCAAAGCGTTATGCAATATTCAAACTTTAGTTACCTAACATTGGGTAACTAATATGCCAAAAATCTTGTAGACAAAAGCTGATTATTTGACGTCTTAGCGGAGTTAATTTTGACCAACTTTGCTTTTTAAAGCATGTCAAAATTCCTATAAACTTCGGAGATATGAACACTTGCGTACCGGAAGTAACGTGAATAAGCTCAAATTGATTAAACCGTGCAGAATAAAATGCTTATATCTCCGAAGTTTAAAGGAATTTTGATATGCTTTAAAAAGCAAAGTTGGCCAAAATTAACTCCGCTAAAACGTCAAATAATCAGATTTTGTCCACAAGAACTTTGGCATGTAGGCTACCCAATGTTAGGTAACTAAAGTTTGAATATTGCATAACGCTTTGCTCCACGCAAGAAATGGACATTATTTCTGTGATCTACGATCAAAATTACCCCAGAAACACTATTCGGTTTCCCAATAGGAGAGCGGCACCTAAAAACCTTCCCTTTTTAGATTTGACTACTCACTTGAGCATTTCCTTATTAAAAAACAACAAGTCTCGTTGTGAATATCATAGCTCGTGCAAATCTAAAGATAGAGTTGAAATAAACACGTTTCATTTCAGTTTCATTAATTTCTAGCCAAAAAAAACTAAAATCAAAAAGATTTTGTATTCTAATTGGTTTTCTTGCCACATATATTTAACTTTGCAAATGATATATTTTTTGTTCACAGGTTTTTAAGTGTTCAATAATGATTACGATCTTGAATGATATCTCTGAAACTACTAATGACTAACGACTAATTAGAATTATCATAGTTTTAGAAGAGAGATATAGTTAGTTAATGTTAGTTCAGTACATGACACCACTACACTGTTACGTAGCAAGCTGAAATTACTGCTACTCAAGTGAAACATGGATTAATTGTAAGATTTATTGTAAAAAAAGCCCTAAAGACACGAGACGACGTCACTTAAACAAGGTATCGAACAAATATGAGTTGTTATACAAGGCAAGAAGTTCCGCTTGTATACACCACTTGCGTAACAAAGTTCAGCTTAGGTTAAAATGATAATTTTAGATTTTACGATTGAATTGTGATTTGTACAGTTATTTAGGCAGATTCTTTATATACAATCAATCACTCTTCTAAAAATATTTCATATCACGTAGAATCATGTATGACGCGGTGCAAGGTAAATGTTTGTACAACAACGGGCTTGCGAAATAAAGAGCTATCTTCATCTTCATTGTCAATCTTTTCGTTTCTCCTCATGTAGATTAATATTCCCATGACCGTTTGAACTTTCAGAAAGGCTCAAGTATTTATAAAGTTTCTGATCTTCAATTATTAAATGTATAAGTCAAGAGGAAGTAACAATAGCTTCAGGTGGTTTCGGGGCAGAATGATAAACAAAAAAGTCATGTACTCCATTCAACAAGACGCAATCTTTTTCATGACACTTTTGCCAAACAATAAAATATCTATTTAATATGCAAAATCTGTAGGAAGTGATGTATGATTTACTGCTAACGTCTAAAACCTCAGAAAAAATCAATGAAAATTAAAAAGCAAATTTAAACAAGGAAAATATCTCCAGTTAATAACTTGACAATCTCAACTCATCCAAATCCAGTTCATGTTTAATTTTTGACAGATAAAACTTGAGTTATGCATTTGAGTGTTACATACTGTCAAATTCAGCGATAATTTGGCAAAAAATACGCGATGGCGCTATAAAGCATGGACCATGCAAGTTTATATGTGCATATGAAAATCCAGGGAGGAGGGGATTTTAGACGAGAGCACACAGTTCAAAAATCCTGGCATTCACTATTGTGAACCGCATGCTGCGCTGTCTTTTTCTTGTACACATCATCTATAAAAACTGCACATGAGCTTGAGAGCTTACAAAGTACAATCATTGCATAACTTTTCCTTATTTCTTCGTAACCCTTTCCTTATATCTTTCATTTGATTCTCCAAACCGGATTGATCTCCCAATCATTCTTATTATAAAAGAGTTGTCTACAGCAAGGTCAGTAGGTTTCGGTTGAGTGATAAAATCGCCACGACTTGTGAAAAAGGTCTTGTCAGAGTTTCAGCGAAAATCCTCGTCCAGTTTTACCGTAAGCTATAAAGCCGGGTTTTTGAAGGTTAGTAAGGAGAAACGCGTGTATTAAAACATCGCATCATTTACTATCAGTCAAGTGCATATTATATAACCAGAAAGCTTTTAATTATTCCTCCTTCATTCTCTTACAGAGGATCTCACATAATCATCTTCTCAGTTGCTCTCTTACGCAACCAGCTTGTTCTCACAACCTCCAGTATTTTCGTAAGTGGATTTTCAAAATTTCTAATTATCTGTTTTATTGTTGGTTATTGGTTTCACAATAATCCATTTGGGTTGTTGATTTCTAAAGTTTACTAATTATCAGTGTCATTATTTAAGTCATTAGGAACTGAGTAATAACGAGCAACGAGAAAAGAGTATGAGCAATTTTCTAATAATCAATCATTCTTCCTTTTCTTACAGAGCTAACCACAGCTACTAATATTTCACTACTCACAAAAATGGCCAGCAAACCAAGTTGCAAAGTCGCCGATATCAAATTGGCCGAATGGGGAAGGAAAGAAATCATGTTGGCAGAGAAGGAGATGCCTGGATTAATGGCCCTTCGTAAGAAATACGGACCTACGAAGCCATTGAAAGGTGCTCGCATTGCTGGCTGTCTTCATATGACAATCCAAACAGCTGTTCTCATTGAAACCTTGACTGAACTTGGAGCCACCGTGCAATGGAGTAGCTGCAACATTTTCAGCACTCAAGATCACGCTGCTGCCGCAATTGCAGCCACTGGGGTCCCTGTATACGCCTGGAAGGGTGAGACTGAAGAGGAGTACATTTGGTGCATTGATCAAACTCTTGTTTGGCCAGATGGTCAACCCCTCAACATGATTCTCGATGACGGAGGTGATCTTACTCGTCACGTTTTGGATAAATACCCACAATACGCTGCTGGAATCAAGGGTGTATCTGAAGAAACCACTACTGGTGTCCATGGCTTGTACAAACTGTTGAAGAATGGAGACCTCAAGTTCCCAGCTATCAATGTCAACGACTCTGTCACCAAAAGCAAGTTTGACAATCTGTACGGTTGCCGAGAGTCCCTTATCGATGGACTTAAGAGAGCTACTGATATCATGGTTGCTGGCAAAACTTGCATTGTTGCTGGCTATGGTGATGTTGGCAAAGG
This sequence comes from Lepidocyrtus fimetarius, assembly GCA_036507315.1. Lineage (NCBI taxonomy): Eukaryota > Metazoa > Arthropoda > Collembola > Entomobryomorpha > Entomobryidae > Lepidocyrtus > Lepidocyrtus fimetarius. The sequence goes on from JAANSO010000820.1 coordinate 3,580, forward strand.
ATCTGCACAATCCCTTCGTGCCTTCGGTGCTCGTGTCATCATTACTGAGATTGATCCAATCAACGCACTTCAAGCAGCTATGGAGGGCTATCAAGTTAGTGCTATGGAGGATGTGTGCCATGAAGCTCACATCATTGTGACCACCACCGGGTGCAAGGACATTGTCCGAGGGGAACATCTTCAAAAGATGAGAGATGAAGTGATTGTCTGCAACATTGGACACTTTGATTGTGAAATCGACGTTGCTTGGTTAGAAAAGAATGCTGCTTCAAAGATGAACATCAAACCTCAAGTTGACCGTTACACTTTGAAAGATGGTCGTAACATCATTGTTTTAGCTGAGGGAAGATTAGTAAATCTTGGCTGTGCCATGGGACATCCATCATTTGTGATGAGCAACTCCTTCTCCAATCAAGTTTTGGCTCAGATTGCTCTCTGGACTGATAAGTACAATATTGGAGTGTACATGCTTCCAAAGAAGTTGGACGAGGAAGTTGCTGCCCTTCATTTGGAGCATCTTGGAGCTAAACTTAGCAAATTGACTCCTGCTCAAGCTGAATACTTGGGAATTCCTGTAGATGGCCCATTCAAGCCTGAACATTACCGTTATTAATTTTTTTTGCTACAAACAACGCTTTAAATTTCAGTTAAAAATCGAAAATCTAGATTTTTCATAAGATGATTATTGTTGATGATTTGTAAAATCCAATCAATTGGCTATTGATTTAATATTTCTAGGAAATAAATTTCATAATTACCCTTAATTGCTGTTTTTTGTAATTTTTGGGACCACTTTAATAAAATACAAATTCAGTAAATTATAATTACTTGTCTTAATCTTTAAAATCAAATATTTGCAAAGGTAGGAAGAAAAGAGCACATCCTAACTAATTCGTATTTACCCATTTCTATATAAAATTAAAATCATAAGCAAATACAACAGGAAGGAACAGATTCAATTAGGTACTTTAACAATTATAAAATTATCTATCATCATCAATTCGCCATACTCTGTTTTAAAGTTCACTTCATATTAAGAACTTTGTAAACCAGGAACTTTCCGCTTGCATAACTTTTGCGCATAAAAACCACATACAGTTCATAATCAAAAGTGTTTTGCAAAAAATCTTATCTTTATGAATCTTTAAATCTTATCATTTTGCTTCAAGTTTTTAAATATATCGTGTTATTGTAAGTCAATAGTACTACAAAGAAATGAACAATTTTGAAGACTCGCTTTTCTAACACGAAACTTAGAACATCGATTGAACTAATACTCATTATTAAAACATCAATTAACCCATAACAATCATAAAATCAATAAATTAAGGATCTTCATTTGAGAGTATTCGATGCAGAATATGAAATACCCTCTGTACTTTAAAGCTCCAGATAAAATATTGACGGCTCTCACCGTCTATGGTCATAAAACCTTAACTGCAATTAGTCATAACCTTAATTAACGGCAATCTCTTATGCAATATGCATTTATGAAAAGTAGCAACGGAAGTAGTAAAAAGTGATGACAATGCATTTCGTTGCTAGTCTCATGGAAAGAGTTTTTGGCTATAGCTACACCGGTTTACTATAAGAATTATATTATGTTTGGTGTTACATTAGAAAAGCTTTATATTATACATGAGAACTTTCCTTGTCTAATTGCCTACACTTACCTGAGTTTTTCGCAGTTTTACCTGACATTACAACATGGCTTCTTCATGCTTCATGCACTTTTCCTTCAAAAAAGACTCCACACAAAAACCATAAAAACTCTTTTGCTCGCAACTTTTGACAGCCAAGTCAAGTTAAAAAGGTTTTTCAGTTTCATAGCCATTTCTTCACCGTGTTCATCAAACCAGTAAAACATATTCTTCCCTGGAGAGACTTTTTATTGTTCAAAAAGTGAAATATGCGAGTGAATGGAATACAAAATCCAATTTGAATTCATTTCATGAGGTACCTGAATCTGACATAACAGAGCTAACATAAAGCTCAATAATGTAATTTCATGAAGAAAGCAGTCTAATCCGGATATCACTTTGTACAAAGGGGAAAAGACTTCTCAAAAGCCTTTTCAACTTTTCAATGAATATGAAAGAGTGAGCAATAGATTGAAATATGAAAAATAATGTTTTTGGCTTATGTAAAAGGTGATGTAAAGGTAAGTATACACAGCTGCTATGTAATAATATGTTTTTGATAAATATTCACGATTGATTACGATTATAAAAGCTTTTCCAGGCTAAAATTACTATTTTTCTCAAAGGTTCCGGCATCCACACAAAAAGTAAATTAGAAACAAAACAGTGATGTAGGCTTTTTATACAAACCACAGTTAGATCCTTGTCCAAGAGGAAAACAATAGATAAATAAATATTCATCATAAACAAAAACCAACCGACCAACACCACCACTCATCCATACAGTTTCGTGACAAGATCAGTTGAGATTTGCGATATTTTTGCACACAGTTTGGCAAAAGGATGTAATGAATACAACGACACAAGAGTTAATGAAGTTCTGAAGATAAAATATTATTATCATCACCATCCATATTTAATCTTTTATAAACCAAAAAGTCATGTGAAACGAGTAATCCATAAACAAAAAACGAGTCGGGAGGGAGTGAAATTTGTCTGAGATTTGAGATAAACTTTTTATTGCCGACAAACACGGAGGAAACGGGAGGGAAAGGGAGTTGAAAAAAGTGTTTTCGGTGAAAGTTTTTTTGAGAGCCGGAGAGATGTGAATTGAATAGAAAAAATATTGATTTCATGGTCAGTCTGGGTTGGGAAGTGAGCCAAGTGAGTAGTAACCAGGAGCGGGGCTAATTATTGTGGTGCAGTGGAAGTGACGTAGGCAAATTCATACTGGGGAAAGTCCAAAAAGCATTTCTGGTAAGTTTATAACTTGTCAAGTCCAAAATTAGTAGTTAATCAGTAATTTACCGAATTAATTGCTAAATCTATTAACTTGAGTTTAAGCTAAAGCTAATTATCAATTATCAGACACTAATTAAACTTTGTATTAATGTGTATAACTCTCCAGATAAGCCATACCGTTACGTAACTTTTCATAATTCCAATTATCTAAAACTCTACTTTTGATCTGTTTTTATTTACACAAAAAACCAATTTAACTACTACGCGTGTGAGGAAAGTATTGAGCGCTATATTTTTAGTCCTTTTACTACACTTCCGGCATATTCATTGAAAGCTATTATTGGATTACAACTCGAGGGTTTTCACTTTTAGCATGACATTTTACTGAAAACATCGATTCATCATATAAACATTGACCCTGTGGGCAAGTCGGAATAAGCAGGGCCGGTATAATTGGAAAAGTAATCCAATTTATTCACCAATGTTTAGAACTTGTAACGCATGCAACCGCTTAATCAGTTTTAGTTCGAGCCGGTAAAAAATAATTGGATTCCTCGCTTTACAAAACTTCATATAACTCTAACCGAACGTAGTAATAACATATCTATCGGTAACTTTATAACTAAATGTTACCAATGAATGAATATTCAGTTTCATATACCCTTACTTGCTCATACTGAAAATGCTAAGACAGCAATATTATTCGCAGTATCGGCTTTTAATACTATGTTATACATTTTACAAAGACTATGGAATGAATGGAAATTAATTATTCATGTGGTTATAATCACATTTTAAGCTTTTAAATGTCATCCTTTTGTTTTCCAATACCAGACGCCAGACACATGGAAATCACTTTGCGCAGTAGTTTTTAAACATCATTTCTACCTTGCATAAACCTTCAACTATTCATTTTCCTCATAAGATCAATAATTCTTTGCGTCTTCGCATAAATTGAATCAGTTCTTATAAAAAGTTATGATAGCAAAGCTGAAGTGAACAAGAAAAAGTGAAGGTAACTATTTTAGCAAGTGTTAATAATAATGACCAAAGAAGTTTGAATGTAAACTCATTGTTTATCCTTCTTAATTATTTTAATTACCTTTCCAAGTTGCTACTTCTTCGTTAAATAATCTCAAAAGTAGTTATTAAACCGCGTACTTAGCAAGTCAACAACATAAAGATTGAAACGTTATAAAAATAGCTTTTAGGGATTTAATGATCTGTTCTGTTATTGTCCTTCCAAGAGCTTATTTTTAACTTTGTAACGTAAAACGTTTTAAAATAAAACACAAACGCCTACACAAATCATTGTCATATGCAAGGCTTTTAGTTACGCAAACAAAAATGTTTGACTATTTGCAAACGTCAAGTCCATTTATGCCGTCATTTTTCAATATTAATAAAAAATCATGAAATTGCAATTTTAGTTTGAACTCGTGTTCAATTAGTCACATTGGTGCGGAGAAGCCCAAGCGTTTATATATCAACTTGTGTCTATATTTTCTTTGTTTGACAAATAATTTTATGGCTTTTCTGTGTTTTCCAGATAATTGTTTCATTGCCTTGCCATCAGTATAATCAACACAATCACACGTCGAAACTGTATTCCCACTAGTCGGTCGAATAAATAACAGAATACCAATAGTAATTGAGTTAAGGAAATTCTGACGCAGTTGAGGAACACGTAAAGTTAAGGATGCTAAAGCAAGTCTACTTTTTGTAATCTGGGATTATATTCACTGAAGATTAGTCATAAATTAACGGTGCTGCTGGATCGATTGATTAATTTATTCTGTTCCTGTTACTGCCGTGGACATTCATAGGTCAAAAAGGTACGTTGTATTTCCAAAGTTAAAAAGTTTACTAGTAGAAAGTACAATGGTGTTAAGTAAACAATGCATTGATATGGTTTTTGAATTGTGAAGGATTTCATCATGGACCAAACAAATCTATCCGAGCCTACTGCAGCCCTTACAATTACAAGTGATGAGGCAGTAGTACCGCAGACGTCCCCATCTTTACGCTCAAATCGACATGCCAAACGTGCTTTACGAAGTAATTTACGAAAAAACTAAAATTAGAATTTGTTATGCAAAAATATTAATTCAGTTCACATCTTTCAAAATACTCAAGAAAGCCATGGACTATAAATAGCTGTTATTGGATATGTTTGGATAACAGAATAATTTATGACCTTTTGTTTAATAAACAGACAGCCGCGTTCACTTTGACGAAGATGGATTCATCCCACCCGTTGAGGAAAATCCTGTAGTAGTAAAAGTCATTGGAGAAGAGCAAAGTCGCACTGTTGGAGTTTACCTTGGCTTCCTTCAAGAAGAGCATAAATACGAAGCAAAATTTTCTGTACCAATGGACATTTGCCATGAATACCTCCTGCCAAACCCAGCATCCACTGGGGAAGGTGTCACTGTCAAAGTTTACAAAGAGCCAGAAGTCTGCAAAATACAGAAATTGGAGTGGGCCATTCTTGGAGGAGGAGATGATGGAATGGGAAAGCTTATTGCGAGTCAAAATGGATCTGCTGCTGTAGCATCATCGGCCATTTCTCAAGTTCGCTTGCAGATCTCTATAGAAGTACAGTTATCTAATCATTCGTTAGCCAATGTTTGAAGATAAGTTCACTATCCGATCCGATGCTGTACCCGACCGATTTGTTCATGTTAACGTTTCAGCAAAAATTATGGGTAAGATTGGTTTGATGGCATACCTTGTGTTTGTTTATAATAAAATTTAATGTGCATATTGTTAATAAGAAAAACTTACCCCAATAACAATAAAATCTATCATATTTTAGGTAAACATATGGGTACCCCATCGCTAAAGGACGGCATTCGGTGCATTGGTCATTGTCCTGTTCCGGTGGACTCATCCTCGGATTCGGATATGGAACAAGACGCTGCTGAGGATAACAAAAAACCCTAGAAATGTATATTTATTGTATACATATTAGCAAAATGCTGAAGTTACCTACTCGCGATAATTGTTTTCACATAAAAGTTGTACAGATTTATGGAAATCGGGATTAGTTACCTAATTATCTAGCATTGTTGAGTAAGCATTATAATTGTAATGTAACCACATACATGGGAAAATTGTACAACAACGGCACTGATCATACAGTCCTGATTTAATAGTTAGATTCTATGTATTTCTCAAACCTAATTGAAATTGATGGATTTACACTCGATATGATACAAGTTAAAACACCTGCAGCGCCTTCTTAATCAACGATGTATTTGCCTTACTGTTCTTTTAAACTACCTAATCTTAACTTTTAAGCTACAAAGCATAATAGGTTACAAAATATATGCATTTTTGCGATTGTCTTTGATGAATAATTTCAAGTTTTATTCAAATGTGCAACAAATAGACTTAAACTTACAGATAGAGCTATATTGACGGTTATAGACATACACGGAATATATCGCACTTCTTCTGCTATTTTAATTATAAAGCACGTCCGACTTCGTTTTTAATGATCTTCTTTTTAAAAACTTTATAAAATAATGTTCATACATGTTTTTACAAATATTGGGATGGTATTCATTCCACTTGTATTTTGTGATTTTAACCTAATTATAATTGTTATACCTTGATTTGTACGTAAAATTTTAATATTTGAGCCAGTTTCAAAGCATATTTGTTAAAATATTAACGAATAATTATTCATGTGTTAAAACAAAATAAATAATCTAATTTCTCTATTGACAAGTAATGACAGAGACTATATCCATCCATATTTAATTGATGATTAAAAACTATCATTAGCTGCACTTATCAAGAATCATTATCATTCATATTATTATCATCTATTTTCACAGCAACTTTTATCGATGGGATGTAGCGTAGCATGTGCATTTTTTGTGTCGATGGATGGGATGGACGGACATGCATGTAAAAAGAAAGTTTCGAGGAGAGACAATCGAGCCAGAGTAGTGCACAGAGATGAAGAATATTTACTTTGATGCATCTTCAGTCACAGCTGCTGAACAGTTTCTTGTTTACCAATTTTGTAATTTTAATTAATTGCAATTTTAGTACAGATAATTATTTATTCTGTTCCTTGTGTTGTTCAAGTTTTTCAAGGCTGTTTTATTTAGCACAAGAATTAACCATTTTAAACTTAAATTTAAGTTCGGATTTAATTACTTGAGTTTAATTAACTTCTTTTAATTACGTTATTGTTTTTTAACGATTTTTGGTCATTGATAATGTCGGGTTTGAGTTGACATTTGGTAAACATTTTAATAATAGGGTTTTAACGGGAGGGGAGAAGCGCAATTAAAGTAATTAATGTCAAAAGGTTTTAAAAAGATGGGGAAAGGCAAGGGTAATAAGGGTTACGGCGGCGTCCCTGAAGGTTGGTTAGGATGTCCCTCGATGGGAACTGGATTTATTGACGATAGATTCTTTGTGTTCAAAACTCCTTTGAAACCGGAACTTAACGGGAAGGTGCCTCAGGCTGAAAGAATGTCAATTAAGACGGTTTTGGATGAAGTTAGAAGCAAGAACAATGTAATTAACTAAATTTAATCGGGTATAAAAGATATGGATGAATGTTTACGAGGGTTGCGCAATGTATGTTGGATGATATTCTAGTTCATTTCTTTAAAACTTTTAGTCAAGAATTGGATTGTGGATTGACCTTACCAACACTTCCAGATATTATGACGCTCAAGACGTTGAAAAGTACGGGATTATATACCAAAAGTTCGCTTGTGAAGGTCACGGGAGGGCCCCTTCATCCAAGGCAATTTATGATTTTTGTGGAATGGTGGATCGCTTCTTTCGCCGAAACCATCGTGACTACATAGGAATTCACTGTACGCATGGCTTTAATCGAACTGGGTTCCTTATTTGTTGTTATCTTATTCGATTCAGAAATTACAGCGCGGAAGATGCCGTTAAAGAATTTGCCAAACATCGTCAACCAGGAATTTACAGACAGATTTATGTGGATGCGTTATATAATATGACGCAGCCAATTAAAAGCCCTTTGCAAGTGACGCAGCCGCACTGGTTAATACAACAGCAAAACTCAAACAATGCAACTTTTATGAATGAAATTGAACAACCAGTGCCTTCAACTTCAATGGGAGGTAGCGCACATAATTATCAAACTCCAAAAAATACTCAAACATCGGAACAAGAGCATTATCATAGTGGTGCTTCAGGAAATGAAGCAATTGGTCAAAGTACTAATCTGTTAAATAATTATAATTCGTAACTGACAATGAATTTTTATTTAAATGTGGAGATGCGTTTTGATTATTAATATATTAGTTAAATTTTATAAATGAAATACCAATTGTATAGATTTTTAATATAATATTAATGAACTTTACCTTTGTACATTTATATGTAAAACGGATTATATGTATTTTGGAATTAGATGCATTGCATAATACAATACAAACGCAATTACAAATTTACAGAATTTCTGTTTTGTTTATTTACACCAGCAAGCATAATAGTGTACAACCAAATGAGCTAACTTTATAGATTTATCAAACTACTTAGATAATCATCTTTGGTAGCATTTCGTACATTTTCTTCTTCGTACCACTTCCCTTCACGATAATCGGTTTTACTTAAAACTTAAATATATACACTACATTTTACATAATGCACGGTTTTACCAATTACCCACCTTACAACCTAGTTCATCATTTCATTAAATAAATAGTAACTAACCAGTAACCAATCTTTCATTCACATTCATCTCGTAAAAAATTGTAACACTTTCAACTTTAGGTAAACCTCACTAAACATTTCATTTTTTGTTGTAGGTGAATGAATATCATATTGGTGAATATTTTAAGTAAAAACTGACCATTAAAATTAACAAAGTTAAATAAATAAAATTACTGCGATTCTAAATAAAAACGACTTACGTTAGCCAATACATTATACGAACAAAAACCAGTAGAGTATTTATGCACAACAATAACAATAATTGTAATGATAATATCTGTCAAGTGAATTGAATGAAGTCGGATGGATTACGATCAGATTTGCCTAAATTCTACATTTGGTTAAATTGAAGTTATACAATTCCCGTTCTTATGATTCATCAGATTTCTTCTTCTTTCTGGCCCGGATGTCTGCTAGGGTTTCTTCAATAGTTCTTTTATCACGTTTTTGCTCACTAGAAACTGCAATCATAAAAATAATAATTATTTGGTAATTTAGGCTTAAATTAAGTTATAACTTCTCCAATAACTTATATCAGTGAAGTGAGTATTATCGTATCGCATCATCTTACCACAACCGTATGAACGATTCTCCGCTTCAGTTTTTACAGCAGCTTCTTTATCAAATCTCATGTCCCCTAATTGCTTCTGGTACTTTTGAAGATATTCAGGCAGCGGTGCATTTCGATTACGTCTCTGCCGCTTTGGAGCATCATCACTTTCTTCATTACCTTGGTCATCTTCTTGGGGGTGATGAGAGGCAGATGTTGCGGCTGGGTCATAAGGCTCACCACGTTTTAACGCAAACATTTCCGCATCGCAGGGGACGTCATTATCTTTGAACACTATCAAGTGTCTGTCAAGCTCCTCACCGACCAAATGAATGAGCGACTAGATTAGCACCTTCATCCTCAATTATTGAATACCTGAAATTATAAACGCATACATTATCACAATTATTTCAGCAAATATACAGAGCAGATTACCATAATGAATGGAAATGCCATATTTCTTACAAAATCGATCTGAATGGCTTATCCATTGGCTCGAAACGATGTCTTGAGCGATTCTCATCAGCAATGAACTTTCGAACTTCATCAGTCATTTTCTCTCGGAACTCTTTCACCCTTTTCTCCTTCTCCTCCTGTTCCTTCTTTTGCCTTTCCTGTTGTTCTGTAAAATAAAAATAAAAAGGATCAATCACAAATTCCCAACTTTAATCTGAATCTGGACTGGACGGAGTAATAAAATTAAAAACTGATTTAAATTAAATCCGTACGCTTTCTTATCTGTCTCTCCTTCTCATCAAGAAGCGTTGGAGGCTTCTCCATTTTCTTCATTATAGATCCCAAAATGTCCATTTTTGCCAAACTAGTTAAAAAGTCTTAAATTGCAAAATTAAAACAATTTTGATGTCAATTAAAATCCAATGCAAAAATTAACAACTCTTCGCTTAAAATCACACTCAAAATCTTACCCTTTATTTTATATTTGAGCTTTTAAACTTATTGTCCCAGTCCCAGTCAGTAATGACTAATCACAATCTTAATTAGTTAATTAAACTTAATTACTGAAAAAGTCATTCACCAACCAACCACTGCCTGTCCCGTCCGCAAACATAAACAACCTTTTTGCCATTTTCTCTCCTTGCCCCATTTCTCAAAGTGCATTCAGCTGATTCACAAATGCGGCTGCTCCTTTCACAAAGGAGGGAAGGTAGAGATGCTCCTTCTGCTCTGTGCGGTAATCAATTGTGCGTTGGCTATAATGTGCACTGTGCGAGTAATAGCAGATCTACTTTAATGTAAATTGGCTATAAAAAACGGCTAATAGCACGGCTAAAGCACACAAAGAAAGTCTCGCTTGTTGCGCATTTTGTTAAATATGGAGTAGCTCTTCCTCTTCTTTTGCTTTTCGTTCTTTCTTCTCTGTCTGTCTTCCAAAAGTGTTTTTGTCTCGATCGGTTTTAGTGCATTTTTGAGAGTTTTTAATTTCTAATTGAATTGACAATTACAGAAAAATTAAATTTTAACTTGAATTGCGTAATTAGCAGTTAACCTGGTCCTCTGTGGTAAGTGAAGGTATTTAACCGATAAGTGTGGGAAGCGGAAATAAGGTAGTTTTGAACTTATTGTTAATCTGATTGTTATTCTAATTAAGGAATTGTTAAGCATTGAAGAAAGTTAGTGTTGTAGTATTGGAAAAAGATAAAACAAGTAAAATTAATCCCTGTTAAAGTTAAATTAATTGCTATTTTCAATGAAAACTTTATTTTTTGTTTTAGGATAAGGATATACAGCCTGGATTTTGATTGATAGTTTAGTACAGTTCCTCCAAGTACCAGAAGATCTCAAAATGGCAGCAGAGTCTGAACACCACATTCGTGTCACTGGAAGCCTGCTTTTGAAGTGTCATAATAAGAGAGTGTGTTTAATTGGAACTATAGATCGGGTATGAAAGTAACAATTTATATTATTTCATAACATATAGAAATCAGTGTCTTGCTTAGTTATTTGACGATAAAGATAACTTAACACTGACTTGGTATTTTACAGGCTGATGAAGGAAGTCAAGCCTTTCAAATGAAGTCAACTGACGGACAAGGATTAACCGTACGGTTGAAAACTCCTCTCCAGGAATCTTTGTCGGGTTTAGTTGAAGTATGCGGATTGGGACAAGGAAAGGGTCTAATTGTGGCGGATTCTTATATATCCTTCCCAGACGAATTAACTGATAAATTTGGTAAGCTACATAGATCTATTTTTTGCATTTCAATCATTATTTACGAATCTTTTAAAAAGATGTCAGTATTTATTGATTCAGAACTGTATGTTTGACTAAACTGATTGTTTGCAGATATGAACACGTACAATGAAGCTGTCAAGATGATGCATACTGTTGAAGGAGAAGCTAATCCCTGGATGCCTGCCTAGAAAGTTTGAACATTGAACAGTTGGCGAGTGATGATTTCAATACTTTTAATAATGCTATTCGTATTTTATGATATTTAAAGGGTTACTTTTATTTTCGCTGTAAGGTTTTTCTACAAATTAAAAATAAAATTATCTGCATTATATGTAAGTGTTGCCGTTTAATTGGTATGTTTTGCGGTTGATTTCAAACTGAAATAGGTAGTTTTTTATCAACGAAAACTTGCAAGCTGTATTTTTTTCCAAGACAAGAACAATTGTAAAAGTGTACATTTACTTTACTCTTAGATAATTACTAATTGCAGAATAATAATGAGATTAACATTAAAACTTACAATGATTGTATTTATCAATTATCATTTATAGCTAACGGCTAGCATTACATGTGCATTCGCCTTTAACAAGCTAACGAAAATACAACACAATTTCAAAAGTAGTCAAAATCACCGTCTCTTAATGCCTCAGAAACTTAAAATAAATCTAAATTATAGTTATTCTTTATCATCTCACAAAGTTTTCTCTCAACTACGAATATAAAAGGAGTTCTGATGATTTCTCAAACCATAGATTTAATTTTCAAAATTGATTTATCTTATATAAATAATTATATTGATCTAGAAGTAAGCATCAATACATAATTATGAACACCTTATATAGTTTTAAACAGTATTTGAAATATTGAATTATAATATGTTTGTCTACATGCTATAATCATTCATTCGCAACAACACGCCTATTATCTCTAAAAAAACTTGAATGGAACATGAATTCATGAATATTACGAGGACTTCATATACGTCATCATGGGTATTTTTATTGTATGATTGTGCCACAAAGTTAGGCCTATTAATATAATGCCACGTTCAATTTTCAACATACAAAAAGACGCCAAAACAACCAATAAAGTAATAAAGCATCAGTTATATTCGATTTAAAGTAACTAGTTGAATTCAGGCTGAACATTATAATTATCTTAAATATTGACATGAGTATAGTAAAACCCGAATTATTGGTAAGCTTTATCATGGTCATGTTTAAGTAGCTAGAAGAAATAATGCGAAATTTCGATTAAATTGTGCAGATATATTTGAAAATGTTTTCTTAATATTTCAAGGTCCCAAGAAAGCTTCATGCGGTATGCGATTTAACATTTAGTATTGAAATTGTTTTTTGGGAAAGTCAATGAAATAACAAAATATCTTAAAAATAGCCTTTCCCTGCTGCCACTAAGAAGTCGTTACATCCAATAAAGCAATCGAGCACAAATTATTCTGTCTTCATATGCAATCCAATGTCATTCATTTTTCCCGATGACGGTTACTATCCATGAATGAATTAAATCCATGGTTTGTCTTAATCGCCACCCAAGGAAAGTGCCTGAAATTAAAAACAGAACAATTCATTAAAACATTGTTACCTTTACAAAGCATAAAAATAAGTAATAACTGTCAAGTTGTAAAAATTTGCCAATTAGAGCTATCTTTTTTTTGAACATTAATGCTGTCCATCAAGTGAGAATAAGATACATAACGACAAACTGTATTTTATCTCTTGTCACATGTCATTTCTCTTTAAACTTTATTTCATTTTCAACCCTTTTACTGCTTTATATTCCTTTCAAAGGGGAAACTATATGAATGCAAAAGTTGTCTGATGATGATGTTAATAAAGTTTGAACTTTCAAGCCTCATTTCTATCTATATAGCACCAGTATTAACTCAAATTCCTTACCATCCACTTTAATTTTATTAATTTAATCCTGTCAACTTACTTTTTACGACTTTTGACATTTATTTCTTATTCGCTTCTTTTCATACAATTGTCTAAATTCAAATGAAGCGGAATGATTCGCTTTCGGGATAGAAATACAAAAAATTCAAGGTTAACCCATTTCATTTTCAACTTTTTGTCTTTTAAAAACCACAGATCATCACACCCTTCATTTTGCATCCTTTTTTAGACAGCCAAATTCTTTGGTTTAAAAGTATTCCAACTTTCTTTTTATCAAACGTCACTTTTTTATTCCTCCCGTCAAGATCTCTTTCCTTTGTATATTACTTTTGAAAGAAAAACATGCAAAATTATTTTCACAAGTTTTTTTACCTCCAACAATTCCCTTCCTTCTTCATTCTTTGTATAGGTATGCATTTATTATACTTCTATTCATTTCAAAGAAAACTTTCTTAGAAAACTAAACAAAAAGTAACATTTTCTCTTTTTTCTAAAAAAAACTTTCTCCTTCCCTGTCTGACTTTTGCAGATGAGGACGGACAGAACAATAAAAAGGAGAAAAAGTCATGAATACTTCCAAACTCATATCCTTCCCAGTAATGTGCTCATTCAGCAGTCTATTAGTGACCCGTTAGGGGGGAAAGAAGAAAAATTGCATTGTTCGTCTCTATTTCTTCGAATAAAAAAGAAATTGCTATCTTCATCACGAGAATGATAACGATAATAATGTTGTTGACGAGATGAGGTCAAAAGAATAGATCCAGTTACGATCTCATGAAGTTAAGGTCTCGCCTTGATGGAAAACATCAAAGAAAAGATGAAAACGTGTCCTTTCTTTTAACTTTGTTCTTTTTGTGAAAAGGCTTCATTTCCATTTCATATAACGACAATATTGATGACAATGCTCCATCTCATTTCATATCGACACGAGAGAAGAATAGCGAAGCAACCGCATAATATTTCGAATATATTCTTACGGAAATTAGGAAAAGGGAGGAAGGAAGGACACCGCGGAGAAAGAAAACTGGGGAAAAGCCAATTAGTTTACGTCGTTAGATACTTTAGATAACTTTCTTAAAAGGGGAAAACTCTTTCTTTCTATCTACCTCTTTTCTGTCTCCATCTTCGTCTGTCCTTCCCTCTCATTTTGCAGTGTTTCCTACCTTTTTCTTCATTTCTGTCATGTAGTCCAACTAAACACATAAAGAAAAGTCAAAAAGTTTCTTTTTTTCCACGAGAAACTTTGGTTTTGTCCACATAACAAAAAGTTGGCTGGGAAAGAAGTAACTTGGAGTTCGTGGCTATATTTTCATCAACATCGTTATTGGCATCATGGCTCTGTGTAGCACTATCATAGTTACAACAATACCAGGAAGATACAAAGAATGGGAAAGGGAAGGAGAGGACAGAGCGAAGGGCATGGACGGAATTCAGTTAAGATTATAATGGAAGTGTATTTCCAGGAAGGTATAGGAATAGGAATTAATGGGCATGGCTGCTTTTTTAATAAAGGAAATAATAAAGAACGAGGAGAGGGTACTGTAAGAATAATGTATATGGCACGGAAAGGAGTACGAGAATCCGTGGGAAAATAGTACGAGAATGGCAAATGAAGGAGGAGCCCTTTCTTTCTGTAATCATTATTAGATTTTTAAATACCTAACTTGATTCCCCTGTCTCTCCCTGAAAGTAACCTTGATCACTTGCTAAAACCCTTCCAACTTACTTTTTAGACTGTTTAAGCTTTCACGTTCTACTTCCAATTTATCCTTTGCAAAAGTTTTCAGAATATTAGATATGACACGTTATAAGGGTTACGTGACTTTTCTACGTGTTATTGGTATATTGATTAAAAAGTTAAGGGACAATTAGGTCAAGGTCAAAAGGGGTAAAAGGCTTTGTCACATTTTCCACCGCAGCGAAATTATCGAACGTTAATTGACGTGGAAGTGTGGAAATTATAAAATTAATATTTACCTGCACAATCCTTGGATCCGCTTTACTTCCTTCTTTAAACTCATCTAGAGTGAGTCGATTATCGTGATTTTTATCCATTTGGTTGAATATTTTATCCACTCGTTTTTGTGGCGTGTTTTCATCATCTGAAACTGGTTGCTGTCCCTGTAAAATATAGAATTTTACGGAAATTAATATTTTGAATAAACTTTTCATTTTTAATAAGATTTTGCTACAGAAGAACATCGATCCTTCCTTCCTAAAGCTTAATTTCGTGGTAGAAGGAAGGGATTAAGGTTTACCCAAGTCTTCCCGTTTCTTAATGAATTAAATCAACTTTTTTAGTTTCCTTAAACCTTGAACCAATTTTCCATGAAAGAAAAGTAATCAATTAGGAAAAGTAATTTTTACGCCTTAAACTAGAAAGGGGAAAGGACAGATGTATCACAAAAGGAGGATGTAGTTCCTGTTACATTTAACAAACCTGTAAAATGTACATCTCATCATCTTTTTCCTTATTTCCAGATATTTTCCAGAACAAAACTACTTTTCTGCACTCCTCTTTATTTGCTTTTCTAAATGGACTTTTGCCATTTCCAGCACTGTACGTAGAGAAGGCTCTGCTCCTTATTCTTCTTTTTTAGCAAGGAACAAAGAAGAGATGAGAAATCAACAGAACAAAGAAGCGAAAGGTAATTTTCCTTCTTTTCTTCCATTACTTAAAAAATCCATTAACAAAAGCAGTAACGGTAGGAGGAAGACGGAGGTGGATTTAACGGTGAAGCATGCTCCTTACAAGATTCGATGATAGCTTTAATGTTGTGTGCATGAAACGGAACATTTCTTCAGGAAAAGGAAGAAAATCTTATTTTCTATTGACCCCTGATAATGATCGTCTAAAAATAAGTTCTCATGTATTGTGTTATCCTGTAAAAAACTAGTAAATGCTTTACATTCAACGACTTTCTCTTCTTCCTACGCATTCCCATAGATCATGTGGGTTTTAACGATTTCTGATAATAATGAAGTAAAAAGGGGTAATAGTTTCCTAGATTCCATTTTTGCTCGTTTTCATCCTTCTCAACTGTCGCTAGACTTGCGTAACGTCTGATTTCAAATGCTCATACAGATTACGATTGAGCGGATAACATTTACCCGATTTCTAACTTGTATTCCACCAGTAATAACGCTTTTGCTTATTTCAAACAATTTTATGAACTTCTTTTCTATCTGTAAATGGCCCATTAACAAATCCTCTTTTCCATTCCTCCTCATCCTCGCCACTTTCCCTCTCACTCTCAACATCACATCATCAAATGTATCGATTTACACGGGATTAAATGAGCCTAGAACAATCATCATTGCCAACACTTTCTTCATCTCCTTTTGATATTTGCTGGTATAACTACTTCAATTTTACATTTTACTTCCATTCCCTCCAAATCAACCGGAAAAGCGTATGTTTTCCTTTTCCCTTTTTAGTAACTTAATTAATGACCAAGCTCAAACAAGTTTTTAGCTCAAGTACGCTTTAAAAATTGTTAAAACACCCTTTTTGCTAGTAAACGCTTGCCAAATGATTGCTGTGAAATGTGTTAAAATCCTCGTTCTCTAGAGAGCTCAAGTTAAAATCAAAGAAAATGACAAAAAATGAAGTCTGTTATGGTTCAAAGCAGCTCTAATGGCTTGTAATGATATCACTCTTTAAAATAGCTTTTCCAGCTTCCACACAACAACATCATTACAATGATCATCAATGTTTTCTTTTACAATAGTGAACTATTATGAAGTTTACTTTTATAAGATTTAACTTTTAAATCTCTTAAATAATGTGCAGATTTTATCATGCTATAACATAACTTTACTTAAACTAGAACTGTTTAAAATACACTTGTAAAGCATTCTCTTTTCTTTTAGTTTAGATTAAAATTTAAGGCTGAAACGAGAACAAGGACACATGTGCCTTGAGAAAATTGCTGTTTTACTAGTCGGGGGTCTTCCGGGAACGCAGGGTATTCCTTTGATAGGAAATATATTTTTCAAGAGGTTTAATGGAAGTTATAAAAAGAGAGGAAGTCATATTCTTAAAGCTGACAATGAATTATATTCCTTTTGCTAATCTTATCAACAACAAAAACTACAGAAACTAAAATGAAAGGATTTTTATATTTTGGAGAAATATGGAAGCAGTTTAAATTAAGCAAACTCAAGTACACTTTCCGAGTTTTTTCATTTCAACAAAATTCCAATTAATTCTTTTAAAAATATTAAAAATGAATTACCCGAAGTGGGAATCGAACCTGAGCACAAGTGAAAGCAAAATATAAAAACTAATTATGTAATATTATACAATTAAACTTTATTAAACAATAAAGAAAACTAAGAAATCGTGAACAAAATTATTTTGGAGGCTTGGTTAATCCCAAATGACTCATTTAGTCCAGTCGATTTTATATCATTATCCCTCAGATTTACGGTACTTATAATCATTGTCATTTGAACCAAGCTCTACTCCAGTGAGCCATCAAGCCATTGTTGATTTGATTGAAAAAATCTTTACCTGGGATTTATTGTTAAAACGCTATCTTGAAATAAGTACTTTTAATATTTCGTCCAATAAATTATCATCACTTAAATTGTAATCCTGCACCTGATTTGACACCATTAAAATTACTGAAATATTAATTTAATGAAACTTATCATTGATCACTTTCATTTTAACAATCATAATCATAGTACAAGCTTCAATAATTAAAATATTGTTGCAAAAAGTGATTTTTAGGTTAGGGATTGCTAAAAAATCAAAATGCGTTACTCATTTTATCCTTTATAAATAAAAGTCAGCTTTTTATGAGATTATTCCGCACAAAAAGAATTTTTACCTGAAACCCTTTCCTCCACTTCACAACAGGGAAATCTTTGTGAGTGAAGCTTTTGAAAAAAGAACTAAACAACTAGGAATAAAATGACGACTAAATCATAATGATGTGTGCCCATTAAAGCCCGGTTTGCGCTCTCATTTTTTATGCATTATTTACAAGACGTAAGTTTACGCTTTGAGCACACAACAACAACAGGACAAGATGCGGGAGCAGATTTTTTTTAAAGAATAGAGAGTGGATGTGAGTTGGAAGAGTGAAAGAAGCACAGCCCGAGAGAAATTTGTGAAAGTTTGAGGGAAACGAGCTTAGAATTTTCCATTAAGCTTAAGCACTCTGGAAAAAAAGGACACGAGAAATTCGAGAGAGCAACAACAGCGGGATCTCATCTCTGTTATATGTTTTCACAGCTTGCTCCATTCCTATTCAGGCCCTTCATCAATCCCTTAAAAAAGCAGAAAAATAGAGAGAAAGTGAGTTATTTTTATTAAAAGTTGCTTCTTTTCTCTTCGAAACCCATCCTTCTCCTTTTTTAGTGACTACTCCAAGAAATACACATTTGTCCAGTCCAGAATACCTAATTTTGATGGTGATGAATATGCTGTCGGCACACACTGACATAGTTATGCTTACACTATCACCACCACCTCTTTTCCCCTTTAATACATTTAGTTTTTTACTAACAGCAGAGAAATTTAAGAGAAAGGTGGCGAGGTGGAAAGAAAAAATAAGAGCCCACTTCAAATACCTAGTGCTTTGTGTATTTTTCCTGAAAGTAAATCGAGGTCATCTAGAAAAAACAGGGAGCGAGAGTGAAAGAAGACACCTTTTCTTTTAAAAAATTATAGCACGCAAACTTCATTTTTTGCAGAATATAAAACAGCCATTTACACATACATCATCCAAGCTAGTCATCATCGGCGGGTTGTCAACGTCTAATACAAACCATGTCAAATAC
>JAANSO010000821.1:0-22629 GCA_036507315.1 Lepidocyrtus fimetarius
AGCCAATGTTTAATATTTATTCAAGGTCAGATATTGCTTGCCAACTTGATTGTCAAAATATTTTTGTTATGTTTGTTTATGTTTGGGTTTTTCGTGCGAATCTACTAAATATATTTTAAAATCATGCTTTTTTTGCAATACAAATTATAAACGTTTTGAAAGATAAAAATAAAAGTATTTTCTTCGCCGTTTTGCAAGAAGATAATAAAATGAAAATTAATTTCTTGGTGGAAACAGAATAATCTACAAGTAGTTGATATAGTTTTATTTATTAAAACGTTTTTTAATTGATGCGCATGTGAAACGTGAACTCTCAAAATGAACAAACTTTTGCACTTGACCGTTGCAAACTTGAATTCAAGTTCTGTTCAAAACCTAAGCTTTGTTTTTGAATTGCTTGTAGATGTGTTTGTTTTATACGTTTCAGGAGCATAAAAATAAATCATACGGTATATATAAACGTTTTGCAAATAAAGAAACACTTTACCCAATCAAAACTCGAAATCTGAGCAATTTATTACTAAAAAACGTTACAATTTAAAGTTCCCTTTTCCAACTTCAACCAGTTAATACCACACTTGCTATAAATGGAGCATAATTCATTTCAATTAAAGCAAGGAAAAGCACGCTGCAGCATTTACTCTCTTTTTGTTACAGATTTCATGTGATAGCAATACAGAATCAAGTCAATTTAATTGTCCTTGAAAAAAAAACGTTATCTCAAAGTGCCAGTGGAACATCAACACTTTAGCAATAACTTGAGTGTAGAAATCACTAACTATGAGCATGGACAAGTGGTTAAAAATGTTACGTAACTAAAAACTCAAGCTATCCACTCCACAAGATGATTTTAAAAGAATGGCCATTTCATCTGTATTCCTATATAATAAAATGGTTTATTTACGAAAACTTCATTCCAGTTTTAGCCTTGCTTCAGCTTACAAATATTTATTTAAACTTTTTAAAAAATGTGGCTCGAATTTGTCCTATTTTTAGGAGTGTTCTTCCTCCTAATAAAACTCCTGAAGCCCAAAGAAGACTATTGGAAGCGCTATGGAGTCCGTCAAATGGCCAATGCCACGTTCCTTAACAAAATCCAACTCTTTCTCGGTAAAACCTCGCCCTCAGACATAGACCAAATAGCCTACGAGCGCATGTCCTCGTCGGGAGATAAATTCTCCGGTTTAATAGAAATGGGCAAGCCCGTCCTTCTCGTAAAAGACTTGGAAATTGTGAAGAAAATCTTCATAAAAGACTTTGACTACTTTGTGGACAGACGTTTCTTCGCCAGCGGTCAAAACCTCGGGATAATAAACAAAATGGTTGGAAACCTCGAAGGTGATGAATGGAAAGGAGTGAGATCCTCCCTGAGCCCAACGTTCACAACAGGTAAAATCCGCAGAATGATGCAACTCTTCAACCAAGTCAGTTTGGAATGGGTTCAGCATTTTAAAGAAAGCGCAGAAAAATCTGGAAAGGGCTCCACCGTTGCTAATATTCCAACGGAAACAACAAATTTTGCTGTGGACGTAATTGCCGCCGGTATTTTTGGGATGAACAACGTAAAAACTATTTCAAATCCGAATTCAACATTTGCAAAAATGGTTGGGCGGCTTTCGGACGGGACGTTTTTAGCAATAATTAAATTCCTTTTGGCGATTAACTTCCCAAAATTTACGAGAATGATCGGTCTGTCCGTGATGGACATGGAGGCTTTAAAATTTTTGGAAACTATTTTAACCCAAGGGATTCAATCAAGAATGACCGGCACGGGGAAGTTTAACGACTTCATGCAAATAATCGTAGAAGCCAGAAAAGGCGCTTTGAAGACGGAAGGAGAGGAAATCTCAGATTTTGAAAAAGACGCAGAATTAAAAGGAAGCGGGAAAAAGAATTATTTAAACAATGACGAAATCTGCGTGGCTCAAATGATGGGATTCTTTTTCGCTGGATTTAGTACAACTTCAAATTTCATAGCTTTCGTTATTTACTCCTTGGCGGCGCATCCAAAAGTGCAGGAAAAGCTTCGGGAGGAAGTCGATCAGTTATTTGAAGAAGATAATGAAATTAATTACGATAAGCTCAATGGTTTGGCTTATCTTGACATGGTTTTCTGTGGTAAGATAATTTCGATAAGCACAAAGTTGAATTATTTTTTATAGATTTTATGCAAGTTTTTGTAATTTCAGAGGTTCTAAGGAAATACTCACCTGTTCCAAGGATTGAAAGAGTTTGCACAAAAAATTATCATGACTCCCAGGAGAACTACAAGGTTGCCAAGGACGTTCTTATTGCCGTCCCAGCTCAAGCAATTCACAATGACAAGAGATATTATGAAAAAGCAGATGAATTCTGGCCTGAGCATTTTACCCCAGAGAATAAAGGAAAAAGGAATCCATATGCTTTCTTGCCGTTTGGTGCTGGACCGAGAAACTGTATCGGTTAGTGAAAATAAATCGAGAAAGACAATTAATCAACGTCAAAAATTAATTAAAACTGGCCTTCTTTTTTTCTTGAAGGAATGAGATTCGCAATGGTGGAAAGCAAAGCAGCGATTGCTCAACTACTTCACAATTTTATTATCGAGCCAACTGAAAAGACTCCACTGCCACCAAAAGTTAGACCTGTTGGGATGGGGATTTCAGTTCCTGCTGACCTCGAGCTTAAATTTGTGTTAAGAAAATAATTAAAATGAAAAGAGTAAAAACAAAATAAAATAAATCAAAGTTGGGCAAACAATAAATTAGTTCAGTAGAAATTTATTTATTTTCAAAGCTTTGTTATAATGAAGACCAATACATTATGCAAATCTGCAAAAATTTATGAAGCAGGCCAATACACATTTTCACTTGTACGTTTATAACTAATCCTAAACACTGTATCCTTCCTGTCAAAATTCCTCCTATCACTACCATCCCAAAACTTACCAGGCGTAAACTTCAGTGGATTTTGATATTTAATAAACATAGTGCCATCGTCTTTAATGTAAAACCAATAATCATACTGATATTCATCATCAATTTTCCTAATTATCGTTATACCTAACCCTTCCTCTCGAGGATAGTTTTTACCTTTGTAGGTAGCTGCACGAGTTACTACTTCATGAAAGTTGCTAAGTTTCTCCAGGTATTGTCTTCCATCCCATGCAGTTCCGTTAGCAATATAATCCTTAACCCCTAACGGCCCAATTTCTAAAACAACATGTTCCAAAGCATTGAAATAGTTCCATCTAAGCGCAATTCTGTACTTGGTTTTGTCAAGCACTTTAATATCCAGGTTCCCAGCTTTTGGATCCTCCAAATACATTTTGATTGATTCTTCTTTGAAACCTACAAAAAGTTACAGTTTAAATTTAACATTTTAAAAATATTTTTTCTTCTTTTTACCCAAGATTTTAAAAAACTCTTCAATTTTCCCTTTTTCCTTTATTTTATCCTTAAGGTCTACCTCCCACGATCCCTCAATCATAGACACATTTACCTCAGAAAGGACTGTTAAAATTTAAAAACGTTAAAATTTTCATTTCCATTGAGCCTTTATAAAAATACTTACTAAAAACGTCTGTAAAGTCCATGTAATAATTTGCAAACACATCGTCGCGGTGGATCCAATCCGGCTGTTGAATAATTTGGCTAAATGCCAGATTTGCAAAGGATATCATAAAAAGTATCCCAAACATTGGAGAAACTCGAAATTCGAGCATAGTCCTTGCCATTTTGGTACTTGGAAGCATTCTAAGCTCTCGCTCCCGTGAACAAATTCTCTTTGTGACTGGCTTAAAGCTTAAAAACGTAACTAAAATAAGAACCTACAAATGCAGACATGCAATTCATAAAATTTATTTGACTAGACACAGAATGAATATACGTAAGATGAACTTTTTATTGCACGTGCAATAATTAAACGCCATTCCAATTAAAACGGAAACAGTTTGACGTAGACTTTTTTATTTTATTCTCATTTTAAGTAAAATGCATAAATAAAATTTACAGTTTAATTCCGACGTTGCTTATACCTATCACCACCATAAATTACCAGCTATACAATTACCATAAATATATACAACCTCAGGAAAAAGAATTATTCAAATAATGACAAAATCCGCGTGGCTCAAATGATGGGCTTCTTTTTTACAGGATTTAATACAACCTTAAATTTCATTGCTTTTCTTATTTACCCCATGGCGGCTCATTCAGAAGTGTAGGAGAAGCTCCGAGAGGAAGTTAATCAGTCATTGGAGGAAGATGACGTAATTAATTACGATAAGAATTGAACATGAATACATCCTTTCACAAGATACATTTTGCCCCGTTACTTTAAAAACTGCTGGTAACTTTTTCAAATGTTATTTTTTATTTTTAAAAGATTACAAAAATGCTTTGCTAGCATTATTGCATTGGATAGAACTTCTATTTAACTTTTATCAAAGACAACACTGTCCGCATGTAGCGTTTGAGATAAGCGCAATTGACAAGATAATTTTTATATTGCCGACGTCATAGCTTTATCTACAATGATTTAGAAGTATTTTTCTTCATCAACCAACCATCTTGCATGTTTTAGATACAAAAGTAAAGTCTGCGGGTTCTTTTCAATTAAATAGTTGGAATAAACTTTTCTTAAAAAAATTAGCTCCTAGCCAGGTTTTAATATAGTTTAATTGAAATGGCAAGCACTGAACCAAAAGAAAATGACACAGATACAGAAAGAAACGAAAATTTGATAAGCGTGTGCAAGCAAATTGGCTACCCAAACTGTAGTTTTAAATTTAATCACGGAAATGTTCAAGCTGGAGTGGATCATTTCTTATCGGAACATGGCTGGATTTTGTCAAAAACCGTTGATCTGGAGCTGGAGCTTCAAGATTTCCCAACGACGAAGAATTCAATCGAAACGAAAATGTGGACGCCCGTCGTCATCAATGTAAAAGATAAGCAAGGTTTTGTGGCGTTGATTCCAGTTATTAAAGAAGAGCAATTAAAACTGATTTCATTGTGGCTACCGTCCATCCCCAATAGTGAACACTTTGAAGTTCCCATTCTTGTAAAATCCACCATTTGCGACGTAATCAATGAAAACATTCAGCTATGCTATTCACAAGAGCCGAAAACTTTAAACAATCTTGGAAATATTTTCTGGAATTTTCATCCTATGCTATTATCATGGATTAACAAAAATTACACAAAAGAAAGGAGTTTATTCATCGAAGTAAATATCCAAGATGAATACGGAAACGATTTAGACGCCGACGGAGAGGAAGAGAAAATAATTTGCAAATTGAATTGCAATTTTACCCAAAAAGTGTTTGAATTTGTTAAAGGAAGCGATTTAAAAATAGAATCAAGAGAGTATTTGGATAAACTTCAAGCAAAACTTAAAATAAAAGACGAGGAGTTTGTAAAGAACACGGGAGAATGCTGGGAGCTAATAATTAAAGAAATTTTTAAGGAGGAAATAGCTGTGAACCTTGAACAGATTAAGAAATGGTTGCTCATTCAAATCGCGCGTGTTGGAAGTCCCGAAACGTTCAAATATTTAATTTCCAAGGGCGTCAGCACACAACATTGTTGCCGTTGTTAACGAAGAAGCCACCGAGGAGGAATATGATAAAGAAAACGAAATATTTCTTACATTAGCCCACCTCGCAATTACGGACCAGGATAGGAACAGAGGCCTTGAAAAATTAAAGATAGTTTCGGAGCATGACGAAGCGCTTTTATTTTATCATTACGAGCAAAATAAAATGGTCCGCGGTGTAAATCTACTTCACATTGCTGCCAGTGAATGCAACGATGCGGCGATAAAGTACCTTTTGGAAATGGGTTTACCTGTCAATTCTCTCTCTGGCACTGGAATGACTCCGCTTGACTTTTTAACAGCCAGTAAAGAACAAAAGATCAAAGAAGATGTGGGAAAAACTGAGAAAGTACTTTTGGAACATGGAGCTGTGTGCAATCTACTGAAAAATGATGAAGAGTAAGAATTACAAAATATTGACATTTGTGATAAATAATTCTACCTGTAGTTTCAGTATTGAATTTATTATATGCAATAAAAACGTCATTACAATTACTCAACTTTTTCCGTTGTTGTATGTACGTCAATGATTATTACAGATGATAAGTTAAAATTGATAAGAAACTACCATTGTTTTGGGTTGTGGCTACTTATCTGTACACCTCCAGCATTTTTGATACTGCCGACGCCAAAGATATATCTTTAATGATTTAGAAGACTCACTCTCCTGTAAAACTTTCTAACATTCTTTGCTTTCACTTCGCATTGTGTTGCTTTTTATTCTCTGTAGAGTGACCCTTATCGGACGATGCTTTCCTCTTAATTCCTTTCTTCGAAGTTAAATTGCTCGTGTTGTATCTTTGTGGAATGTCCTGCACTACATCTCCGTGTTTGCTGTTCACATGAATCCGGAGGTTATGCCGGTGGCCGTATTTTGCGCCACAGATCTCACAAACATAAGGCTTTTCTTGCGTGTGCGTCCTCATATGTTCATTTAATTTATTTTCACTGATACACTTTTTCGAACAAACTTTGCAAGTAAAATCCCAGCTTTCAGGACCGGAATGAGCAAGTAGATGACGGCCAAGAACGTCATCACTTGGAAAAGCTTTTCCACAAGTTTCGCAAACACTTTTCCTCGCACCCCTCACCTTTTTCATTTCCGTTTTGCTCAAGCCGTGATCCGCTACCCTGTGATAGTCCACACTGAATAGTTTCAGAAAGTAGGCTGTGCAATTTTCTTGATCACAGCGGAATATCTCTTTTTTAGAAACCTCCACATCATCAAGGTTATGAAATTGTAGCAAGTGATCAAATAAAATATGCATTCGGTTGTTTTTTTCTGTAGGATTTAAATAAGTTTTGCAAACTGGACAAGAATGTTCCAAAAATTTCAAGGAGAAATGGACAGAGCAATAATGGCGGTAAAAAACTGAATAATCTTTAAATTTAAAATCACAGCGAGGGCAATAAAGATCATTTTGATGTGATTTTTTCCTATTCTTGCAATTCATTTCATGATCAGCCAAATCCGGAAGGAAAGATTTTGTTTCTGGACAAGAAACTCCGCAGGAAAAGGTTCCATGGAGGGTTTTATGAGTTTCTAAGTCTTCTTCGGTATAAAACGGTCTTCCGCAGTTGCCCTCTTCACAGATCAGGATTTCCTCTGGAACGGCAATGTCAACCTTGGCAAAATGCTGGGGCTTTTTTAAATCTTCGTGTAGAGTTTGAAAAAACTGCGAATCGGGGCTCGATGTGAATGAAACGACTTCTACGAAAATTTTTGAATGTCCTGATGACTCCTCAAACTTTTCATGTTCATTTTTCCAATGAAGAAGTAAAAGATGAGCTTTTTCAAATATTTCGTCGCAGTTTGGGCATTTAAACCTGTAACAGGATCTGACTTTTTGTTTTCTCGTGAATTTTGCTAACTTCCACTTGGTTGGATGCTTTAGCAACATGTGCCTCCGTAATTTCCCCCTTGGAGGAAATGACTTGATGCAAAAGCAGCATTGCCAGCGGCCTTTTTTATTCTTTACAATTAAATATTCTTTCTTGTCATTTTCTTTTGATTTATTTTCGGAATCCTCGTCCATCTTTCTTTTATATTTTTTCTTCTTCACCGTTTCCCGTTCATCCTCCTTCTGTTCTGGTTTAATGTCTTCCGCCTCATCAGCGTTATCCGAATGCACAGACTCGTCACCATCTTCACTCTCTTCTTCACTTGTAGTATTCAAGTAGTTATCATCAGGTTCGGTCTCATTGAGCTCTACATCTACTTCGCTTTCCACTTCTTCAACGTTATCAAGGCATTCAGAATCCTCAAGGTGAATATGTAAGCTCTGTAATGTGGAGAAGGTTTTGTCGCAGGTGGTGCACTTGTGAACCGTACGAAGCCTTCTCCTAGAAGTGATAACCTCGTCTGCCTGAACCACTTCTTCGTTTTGAGATAATGGCGATGACAAAGTGGTGTCTCCGGTTGAAGCCGGAGGATGTTCAATTTTTTCTATTTTTCTTAGCACAGCTACACATTCATTAATCAATTCCTTTTCTGGATTTCTAAACTCAGGAGTGTCAAAAATATGGAGTTGAGGCTCGAATTTTATAATTGTTTTTACGGTAGTCAGATTCTCGTTGACGTTTGACCTTTTCTCGGTTCTAGTGGAACTCTGATCATTTTCATTACAGTCGTTTTCAGTTTGATTCTCGTTATTTTCATGTGCACCCTTTTGAACCCATTCAGTACTGGTTTTCAGTTTCACCATATTTTCTTCATTTAAAGAAAGCGAAGCAGGAGATTCATTGTCACTTTCTTCTGGACAATTTATTTCGTAATTATCGTCACTCATTTCCGATCCTTGGTCTTGTCTACTTTCGCTTTCCGAATTTGATTTATTTTCTGAAACTGTGCAAAGACTCTTCATTGCAATTTCTGGATCAGTTTCAGTTGATTCATTTATAGAAGATGAAGCCGCGGGGTGCACATTTTCCAAAGTGGAAGACGGATTATTCAAAGACTGGTCTTCAATTCTGATTTTAGCTCTTTCAAGCCCTGTTGGATGTTTTAGAACAACTTGAGGATACGAACTTATCAGTTTGTATGAACCTAAAATAAAAAACGAAGATTACACTTAATAAATAGCGACAGAAGTTTCTTTTTGCTTAAGCTTTTTATTTGCTTACAGTTTTCTATAAAATTATTTCGAAGTTCCAAAATACATTCATTTCTAGATTTGTCTGGATCCTTGGACACGGTAAGGCTATCTGCAGATTTCATGTTTTCACTTAAAGTCCACAACTGCCAATTCAAAAGGAGCTCGATCGTCTTCAGATCGTGGTAAAGGTCACAAAAAGACTTCACAGTTTTTAAACAATTCTCGCAAGAGACTACATCAGTGTAGATATTAGTCTTTGTTTGAATTTCTATCATTTCCTTCTTTTTACTACTTTCTCTGTAGTTTAAATGCCTATTTAAAAATTTAAAAAACTTTTTCAATAATTCATCTTCTTTCTTATCGAGTACATCTTTCAAAGGTTGGCAACAGAAAAAACACAAACCCTCCATTTTTACTTATAATTTGGTAACAATGTTGTAGAAATTAATTGTATTTTTTATTAAAAATCTGATCAGCTCAAAAAAGATTGTAAACCAAGAGCTGAATAGAAAGAAAAATAGAAAGCAAAACAAGCATAACATTCGTACATGAATCATGTACGTATCCCTGACATAACAATACTCATATTGAAAGGATTCAACACCTGTTTTTTGTGTTGTTTCATTTTGTGCACTTTGTTCGTTATAATTTGTAATGCTTTGCAATGAACATTACTGCAGTGCAGTGTGATTCGGTTTTATGATAAGTGTGAGATGTGTAAGCATATTATGCATGAATATTATACAGATTACTAATCATTAATTTATCCTTTTAAAAGTAACTTTATTTAAACATTGTCTATATAACATAAGAAATTAGCCTATACATTAACAAAATTCTATTTCCAATGAAGAAATTCTTGATTAAAAAACGTTAATGCACTTTTTTGAATAGTCTCATATATTACATAATACATATTTAAAGATCATCATCATATTTATAATAAAAGTTTTCTCATGTATTATACAAGTAGGTCTACTTCTATACATTTTCCCACACTTTCTACAATATTTTTTCTTTTTTAAATGAACTACATCCGTGCAAAGCTTTAAATTTGCCGATTGGTTGAATTTTTAGGACATAAATCACAGCAAAACCTTTCCACGTTTTTATGCACATTACAAACATGGCGTGTAAGCTGTTGCCGACTTGGATATAGTTTTTTGCACAATTTACAAACAAATTTATATTTTGGGTAGTTTATTTCGTTTGTTAAAACCCCTTTTAAAGAGTACTTTCACAAGTTCGCTGATGAATTCACAAGTGACAGAGATGGGGAAATACAACTTTGTTGCATATTTTGCATTTGTATCAGTTTTCCTAGTACATGATTTTATAATGAGATATGACGGAGAAACTACTTTGATATTGTTCATTTAGCTTCAACATTGTACATCGTGCTTTTATTTTATTTTGTATAAGAATTTCAAACAATTTTTTGACAAATGCTGAAATGGATTTCAGCATTTTTGTTAAATTGTTTTGTACATTTGTTTTGTCTATTTACTTTTACAAGAATTGACATTATTTACAATAGAAGCAAAAGGAAAATGCTTACACAACCTAACACAAAGACACTGCCACTTGAGCCATTACGGCTTGTCTTTGCTTTTTACTTGTGACTTGTCCTCGGCAACCCATTTTTATTCAAAACAAAATATGCAAAAGCTTTTTCAATACATTTTTACTGAAAATGCTTTTATTCCTTAAAGAATACTGAAACAAGTCGCTTGAGTTTAAAATTTTATGTTGAATGGATTAAGATGCTGTTTAAACTATCTATAAAGTTAGTTTTACACCTTTTGTACCTTTTTCAAGGAAATCGTGAAAACAAGGCGGAAAATCTTCGCACTATAATAACCATTCCAAAAATCAATTCTGCTTTGAAGGAATACCACAGCGCGTTCTTTTATCATTGGGGCGACGTTAGATTAGTCAACCTAACTAAATTAACCGAATTCATCAGCCCGGGAAGCAACTGTTTAATAATATTACACAATTTCATGAGCGTCGACCTTCTCCTTCCACAACTTCCTGTAATAACTTGGAAACAAATTCCTGTACTAATCTCTGAATATTTTAATGACGAATACGAATTCGAATTTGAATGGCAAGTTGAGTCCAATTATATTCCAATCGAGAGAAAATCCGACTGTCTTTCAAAAGTGGTTATCACAGAAGAGCTTGGAACATCCAACGGAAGTGTTTTGACCTGCGGGCTTGTAAATTATTTCGCTTTTGTCAAATCTTCCAAACCTTGGAATTGCCAAGTTCAGTTAGATCTTCTTCCTCCCTACAACTTAAGTGAACCTTCAGTAGAGAAAGTAATCGGAAGTGGTGGAAAGGAAAGAACTGTAAATATTTTTGTTAATCAAACCAATTACAGAATGTTTTGGAGATATGAATTTCACAAAAAGGATGTTGAATTCGGGGGAAACTTTGAGGAGACGCTGCCAAGCACAACTCCCACTTTGAAAATGTTTCTTGTTCCAAAACAAAGCTGGAATTATTATTTTCCTAGTGAAATAATTTACCGTCGTGGGAACCAGATCGATATATTTTTTAAATGGTTTTACCTTGAACGAATGGATAATTTAGAGCTTCAAAGTAGATATCCAACCGCTTTAAACACAGCAATTTTCATTGTAAAATTGGAAAATGTGAATGAAAACGTTTTAGAACTGGAGTCCATGTCTTGCACTAAATTTAAAATTTGTTTGGAGTGTAAAAAAGGTGTGATAACTTTTGAGCAAGTTGCCATCAAACCAATTCAAGGATTCCAAGGGTTAATTAAGTTCCTCACAAAACTTTCTCTTTTCGAATCAACTAATTTTCCTTTTCAGCTTCAAAATCGATTTTGGCGGAAAGAGTTACGTTTTGAGATAGAAAAATGCAAAATACCAATTTCTCCAGTTCAATTAATCCAAAAAGAAATTACAAAAGAGGTTGTTGGTACTGAAGCACTGTTTTTTAAAATAATTTCCAATTTTTGGATGACAATTTTTGAAAACTACAGTTTTGTATTGCATACCAACGAATTTATTTGCAGAGGTGGGCAGCTAGTCAAGCTAGATAAAAAGGAAAACACTTTATCAAGACAGGTAAACAAGTACACTTCAGAGTTTTTAATGTTTGATGTGGACGGGGAACTCAATCATTTACCGGTTTTTATTATAAACCAAATGGAAACCCTTCAAATAGTCAGTTGTGGGTTTAAAAATAATAGATTTTTATTCAACGAGTTAATTAACGTGTACGACATATACGTTTGGGGGTTTATAATTATTTCATTGAGCTACATCGCCTTCGCTTACTATTCCATCGGTTTGAAAAAGGTCGATTTCACTGGGAAGATAATTTCTTTAATTAAAGTCTTATTAGAACAGGGAGACCCATTTCCAAGTTTCAGTAAAAACGACAAAGTTCGGATTCTACTTGGAACCTTCCTCCTCATGGGAATTGTTTTAAGCAATGGATATAAAAACACAAATGTTTACAATTTAATCACCCCGAGAAAACTGGAAAGGTATAAAACTCTGGATGAGTTAATTGCCGACAACGTTCCAGTTTATTCCTTAACTGGGAGCGAACTAAATCCTTCGATTTTAACCGCAATTATCCATATTTTACAAACCTGGGGCGATGAAAATTCTGGCATTCTTGAGGAAAATGGGCAAACATTTGAATACCGTTTTAAATTAAATTCTACAAGTATAAACGAAACAGGATTCAAGATTGGATCCAATTTGTATAATTACAAAATTAAGGATTTTCACGGAGAAGAAACAATAAAAAAGTTGAATTTTGATGACGACAAGGTTTATAATTACAGCAGGCTTTATCCTTCAAATATTTTCCCATTTTTGTTTAAAAAATTCAAAAGAAAGTGCCTTCAATTCAAAGAAGTGTACAAGTTTAATTATAAATGCAATTTTACAAAGAACAATGAATACTTTAACGTGTTTAGAAAAGAAGAAAAGGAAATTTTGAATGAGAAGTTTAAAAAATGTAAAGGAATTGGACTTGTTCTCAACGCGGTGGAAGCAAAGAAGAAAGGAAATAGTTTTTATAAAAAAGGCGCAAGTGTGCTTAATCAAGTTTATTTTCCGAAAGGTTTCAAGTTTTATTTCAGGAGAGAAATATCTTCCAATTTTATCCTTCGGTTGAGGAATTTTAAGCAGTCTGGAATGATGGAGAGGTGGATGGAAGTTTTTGAATTTGTTTTAAAATTGAGGGGTTTGCAAGAGAACAGAGGAAAAGTTGAAGAGTTGGGGGAATTAACGCCAAAAAGTGCCGACTTGAGGGGAAACATAGTCGTAGTTTTTCTTTTATTCGTAGCCGGTTTAATCATTTCTTCAGTAGTTATTATTTTGGAAGTGTGGACTAAAATATTGAAAAGATGTTTTAAAGCTAATTTTAAATGTTTCTGAAACGTTCATTTTAAAGTTTAAATTTGTTTTAAAATAAAATTTATTGACTGATTTAAAGTACATTTACACAAAAAGGAGAACTTTATTGCAATAACAAAATGCATAGAGCAAATGAATTAACCTTAATCAAGCTTATCTGTACAAAATCTATGTCTCATAATAACTTTTTGAATAAAATTCATTTCTTTGTCTACTTCATTATGTTAATGTAATTTAATCGAACAAACCTACTTTAACTGTCCATTCACAAGCAACCAATCTTGTTCAATCAAACATTTTGATATCTTGACGTTATCAAAATGTTTACCAATTATCACAAAAGATTGGATAAAATGAAGATAAGAGATAAAATTGGACAGTGTTGAATAATTTTCATTTCGTAGCTGGTCACATTCCCACAAATTGAATTCTTTTAAAACATTTCTAGCTTCGGCATATATTTTAACAAGTATGATTTCAAAACTAGCAATTCTTCTCATTGTGGGTTTCTCCTGCATTAACGGAAGGCCACAGAAGTCGGTAAGAAACCATTGAATCTAACGCTTTTATGAACTTTTAAAAACATTTTTCATTTTAGCCTTCCACAATGTGCGACTCGCTTTGGTCCTCGTGGAGCACTTCAAACAACGACGAGTTGCTTGTTGGGGGTAGTGAAAACAACGAAACGATGTACATCTGCAGTGCAGATAACCCCAACGGCGGAGATATTTTAATCGGCAAAGCAAATTTTAGTTCCTCTTTAAATGAACGGACTTGCTGGGTGACCTTGAACGAAACGGAGTTATCTTTCCAGTCAAACTTTTACTATCTACAGACCGATCCTGTTTACGTGTTTAGATGGGAAATCCCAGACTCTGTTTTTCCTTATAATGGGATTGCCGGTGGGATTGAAAACGGAGAGCTTTTGATTTGTCGCGAGATGCAAAGAAGAGGGAAAGGTCATTCCAGGAAAAATATTCGAATCGGATTTGACCAGAGCCTTTTACGGATTAAATGGACGGGTTAAATCTTGCAATGATTTTGAAGTTTTGGCTTGTGATGGATGATAAAATTAAAGTTTACATATTGAAAATGTCATTTATAATTATTTTATTCAAGTTAACAAGCGTGGGATGAATAAATAACTCAAAAATGAACTTAATTGACTTAAAAATCAAATATTTTTTAAATTAAAGTTAAAAATACTTAAACATTTTTGAATAAATCTTTATTGTTTTGAACCAATTTGATTTTCACTTCAGTACTTTCACTTTCCTGTTATTCGAAAGACATGGAGGGCTTTTGCTTTAGTTTTCTCTTCTTCATGGATTGATTATCATTTGTAGTTTTTCTTTTAATCCCTTTCTTTGAAGTTAAATTACTCGTGTTATATCTTTGCGGAATGTCCTGTACTACATCTCCGTGTTTGCTGTTCACATGAATCCGGAGGTTATGCCGGTGAGCATACTTTATCCCACAGACCTCACAAACAAAAGGCTTTTCCTTTGTGTGCATCCTCATATGTTCATTTAATTTATTTTCAGTGATGCACTTTTTCGAACAAACTTCACAACAAAATTCCCAACTTTCAGGGCCAGAATGAACAAGAAGATGACGCCTAAGATAGGCTTCAGTTGGAAAAGCTTTGCCGCAAGTTTCACAAACATTCATTCTCGCTTTTCTTACTTTCTTCAATTCCGCTTCACTCACGCCGTGATCAACTTTCTTGTGATAGTCCAAACTAAATAATTTCATAAAATACCCAGTGCAGTTCTTCTCGTCACAACGGATTATTCCAGATTTTGAGAATTTCAACTTGTCTAGGTTGTGATAGTGTTGTAAATGATCAAATAAATCATGCCGATGGTTACTCTGTTCTATTTCCATTACATAGGTTTTGCAAACTGGACACGAATGTTCTAAGAATTTTAAAGAGAAATGCTCAGAACAATAATGACGTAAGTAAGCTGAATAATCTGTTGATTTAAAATCACAACGAGGGCAGTTAAGATCATTTGGATTTGACCTTTTCCTCCCTTTACATTTTAACTCGTGTACGGCCAATTCTGGAAGGAAAGATTTTGATTCGGAACAAGAAATTTCACAGGAAAAGGTTCCATGAAGGTTTTTATGCACCTCCAAGTCTTCCTTGGAATAAAAAGGTCTCGCACAGTTTTTCTCTTCGCAGGTCAGGATTTCCCGTGGAACAGAAATTTCAACTTTTGCAATGTGCTTCGGCTTTTTTAATTCCTCGGTTAAGATTTTGTAAACTTCTGAGTTGGGTAGGGTTGTGAATGAAACGATTTCCACGGAAATAGCAGAACTTTCAGCTTCCTGTGACTTTTCGTGTTCCTTTTTCCAATGAAGAAGTAAACTATGAGCTTTTTCAAAGAGTTCGTCGCAATCTGGACATTTAAATCTGTTGCAAAATCTGACATTGGGTTTTCTTGGGAATTTTGCAAGATGCCATTTCGTCGGGTGCTGAGATAAAATATGCGCCCTTAACGGTCCTTTTGGAGGATATGACCTACTGCAAAAGCAGCATTGCAAGCGGCCGTTTTTATTTTTTACAATTAAATATTCTTTTTTGTTATTTTCTTCATCTGATTCAGTTTCGGACTTTTCTAACTTAATTTTATTTTCTTTTGTCTTCAATTTTCTTGAATTATTCTCTTTCTTTTTGGGCTGAATGTCCTCCTCA
Organism: Lepidocyrtus fimetarius; assembly: GCA_036507315.1. NCBI lineage: Eukaryota > Metazoa > Arthropoda > Collembola > Entomobryomorpha > Entomobryidae > Lepidocyrtus > Lepidocyrtus fimetarius. The sequence goes on from JAANSO010000821.1 coordinate 15,783, forward strand.
TAGGAGCAATCCGAATGGAGAGATTCATCTTCTTCACTTGAACTGAAGGAATGATCAGGTTCTATCTGGTCGACCTCTTCATCCACTTCATTAACCGGGCTTTCCACCTCTTTGAGGTTATCAAAGCATCCAGAGTTATCAATGTGAACCAGCAAGCTTTGAGCAGTTGAGAAGGTTTTGTTACAAGTGGTGCACTTGTGAACAGTGCGGAGATTTCTTTTGGTAACTTCCGAATGAGCAATTTCTTCAATTTGAGATGGAGACGATGCCAAAGTGTCTGAAATCGAGAGCGGCTGTTCACTTTGTTCGATTTTAGTCAATTCAGTTTGGTCAATTTTTAATAGTTTGACCTCAATGCTGCTGTGTAATTGACTTTCTGTTAGCTCCGGAGTGTCATAAATGTGAAGTTCAGGCTCAAATTTTATGATAGTTTTTACAGTTTTGCTCCTAATGTTGGTTTTTGTACGTTTCTTCTTTTGATAAAACTTTCGGAGTATTTTTATTGATTTTTGCACCCTCGTTTTATAATATTTAAAGGCATGATTTACTTTAACTGGCTTTGACAGCAGCTTCCTTCTTGTTCTTTTGCTCTGTGGGTACTTGCCAAATTTTAGTTTACCTTTAAAAGCGCAAGAATTTGAAAGCCAGTCTTGAACTTGAACGTTATATGGTGACATTTTTTGTAGAAGAACATGAGGATACGAACTTTTCAGTTTCTTGGAACCTAAAAGGCAAAATAAAATTAATTGTGATATGTTTTATTTTAGTTTGTTAAAAGCTTTTAAAGGTACAGATTAATCTTACATTGACTTATGAGATCATTTCGTAGCTCTTGGAGAGCACCTTTATGGATCATTAAAATGTTATCGGATTGTTCATCATTTTCTGAGTTGATATTGTTTAGCACATTCCTTTTATTCATGACTTCAATCAACGACCACAACTGCCAATTAAGAAGCAGCTCGATTGTCTTCAGATCGTGGTAAAGGTCACAAAACGACTTGGCAATTTTTATGCATTTCTCACATGTGCCGTAATCTTTCTGATTTTTCTCGTTACTTTCCCCATAATTATTTAAATGCCGGTATAAAAACTTGAAAAACTTTTTCAACAATTCCTTCCCTTCCTTTTCTAGTTTATTGCAAATTTCACAACAGAAAAAACAAAAATCCTCCATTTTTAACTGATTTGTTTAATTTGATAACTTTTTTTTGTTAAGTTGTGCATTGTTTTTAACAAATAACTTTTCTGGCACTTCTCATGATCAGCACAGGCTGCATGGTTTTCGTAGAAAATTGTATGAAATGCAATTGTGTATCCTGCCCATGCAATAGAAATGAAAGGGTTCATTCTTCTGTAGTCTTCTGTAGTTTTATTTCATCTTTTCTGTTTACATTGTACATTTACAAATGACACGCTGTGAGAGTGCCAAAGTTTTAATAATATTTCAATAATACTTACAAAATATACTTTAATTTACTTACTCTAGCTTAACAATGCTAATCTGAGACTTGCTTGAATGAGCTCTTCCTTTATGCCGTTCTAAATGCGCTGTTCTTTTAAACTTCATTTCGCATTGATCACACGGAAACCTCCTTTCATTTAAGTGAACATCCTTGTGATGCCGTTTGAGTCTGTATTCAAACTCAAACTTATTTCCGCAGATTTCACAACAAAATTTCAACTTCTCTCGTTCCCGTTCCTTTTCAATTCTCTTTTCAATCGTGTTTCTACAGCTTTTTTGATGTTTTCTTAAAGACTTGTCATACGAGAACACGGCAGTGTTGCAGATATCACAAATAAGCTTTTTGTGAAGATGAGCAGAGTCGAAATGATCTTGAGCGTCGGACTTTTTCTTAAACTGTTTTGGACAAGCTGGGCAAGTGAACATTCCTTCAGAGTCCCTCGAATATTCTCTATTATCTGGCGTGATTTTATTTCTTGTGGATTTCAAACAATTTCCCTCATGGCGTCTTTGACTGCTGGGGTGCATGAAAGTCTTATGACAATGTTTGCACTTTTTTTCCAGATGAGAGTGTTTATGCTTCCTTAGAGCATCCAAAGAGGAAAATTTTTTAACGCAAAGGTCACAAGATAACATGCGCCTTTCATGAACTTGTTCCTTATGCCTCAACAGAAGATATCGGAATAAAAACTTTTTTCCGCAGGTGGGACACGGGTGAAATATTTGGGATTTGTTCACTTCTTTTTGATTTCGGCATATTTTCTTATGCTTGTTCCAAGCCGTTGGATGTTGGAATACTTTTCCGCAAGAACATTTTAATTTCTGTTTGAGATGAACTACGTTGTAGTGGACGCGTGCGTTGTAAAATGAAGAATATGTTTTGTCACAGTTTGGAATCGGACAGTGAATCTCGTTGGTTAGTGGGTCCCGTTGAAATATCTCTTTGGAAATTGAAGACGGGCTTGGAGGGGCTGCGACAGAGGAACAACTTTGAATTTCGTGCTCTTCTAAAGGTTCCGATTTTAGAAATATTGGGATGGGTTTCTCTTTACTTAATTTTTCCAATTTCACATTTTGATAAGGTCCAAATTGTATTTTTGAGCCTGAAACGCAGAAAATATCATAAATTTTTACATGAAAGATGAAGATTTTGGTTTTTTCTTACATTTGGTGGATATTTCTCCTCTAAATGAATCAATCAACGACATTTCAGATCTGGTCTCTGCATTACTTGACATTGCACTTATGTACGCTAATTCCTCGTCTTTTTCAACCTCTGTAATGCATTCTTTAATCTCTCCTAAGTAATAATCCAACTCCATTTGAACTTTCTCTAATTGCTGAAACAAAATTGAAAATTTATTCACAAGGGTTTCGCATTTTGTGCAGAGATTTGCTTCAAATTCATTTTCACTTGAGTTTTTACTATTAATTTTTATTTTCAGGTGGCGTCGAAGATTAGCTAATGAAACATTTTCTGCGGAAACCTTTGGTTTCAAGCAAAGAAAACAAAAGTGGTTTGTGTCCAGTTTTCTACAAGATTCACTTTTTCTCCAACTTAATTGATCCATTTTTGTAATTTAAAATATTTTTTGGTGAGCAAAATAGGGTGAAAGTAAAAAATGAGCCAGCAGCTGATTTGAAAAATAAACATTCTTGCTCACTTCTGTTACTCGGTATATCCTCACCATGTAAAACTTCATTGCCGGTGTAAAAAAAATTTCTCTACGTATATTTCTAAAGGCAAATAGCCAACCTTGAAAGTTCCACACAGAATTCAAGAGCTTTTGTTGATCGTGCAAGTTTTATTAATTTTCTATTAAACTTTACAATGGATTTCAAAATTAAACCTGTGAAGAGACTAAATACCAGAGGTTGTTGTTTCATTTGCTTAAAAGAATGCTATTTAGAAAACGGTGAAATATCAGACAGTTTCCATTCGTAGCCTATTTCGTCACCTTTCGAACAGCAGTTCTAAAGGTGTTTTAACCAAAAATGTAGACGAGGTTGAAGTAAATCTTTGCAGTTTTTGCGAAGTTATAAACACCAGATTTTTAGCTTTGTCGGAGCAACTGCTAAAAACCCAGTTGGAAATGGACTACTTGGTAGCACAAATTAATCACCGGATGTCAGCAAAGAAAGATTTGGTGCAGAACTATTCAAAAAAGATGACAAGTGATAAGGATGCCTTGGCGCAGTTAGCTTTTGTGGATAATTTAAGAAAGGAATTAAACAAGAAAAGTAAACCGACTAATATTTAATTAATTAATTTAGCGTTATAAAATATTTTTATTTATTTTAATCCGTTATTTTTAGGTGTGCAGATGAAATTGCCTCAACCATGTTTAAATTTGCCTAGAGTTAGCATCCCACCACGGAAACAAGTTCAAATAGTTAAAACAGAACCGGATATAGAATACTCGCTTCCTCCGCCATCTCCTCCGTCACCTGAATCAGAATCAGCGGTTAATTTTGAGGAAGAGGAAAGTTTAGAAGAACACGTGGAGAAGTTACCTCATAAGTCATCATCGGAGACTAAACCAATAACTGAAAATATAAAACGGGCAAAATTATATTTTGAAAACTTAACCACGAAAGTGTTCTACTGTATAAACTGTAACAAACAATATCGAAATCATTTCTCCGTCATATCCCATTTTAAAAACATCCACTGGAAAAACCGATACAAATGCGAAATATGTAACAAAGCTGCATTTCCCCATCTCTGTCAATTGCGAATTCATAGGCTAACTTGTGAAAGTACTCTTAAAAAGCGTTTAGCAAAAGAAATAGACTACCTGACTTATAAATTTGTTTGTAAATTATGCAAAAAACGATATCCAAGTCGGAAACAGCTTTCCAAACATGTTCGTGATGTGCATGAAAACGCGGGCAAGTTTTGTTGCGATTTATGTCCTAAGAAATTTAACCAATCTGCAAATTTAATGCTTCACAAGGATTCAGTTCATTTAAAAAAGAAAACTTTTTGTAGAAAGTGTGGGAAAATGTATAGTAGTAGGCCAACTTGCATATTACATGAGAAAACTTGTATGATGGAAGGAGTTAAAGTGAAATCTGAACTGATGCAAGTCTAAGACTTCAAAAATTGCATTGAAGATTTTTAATAAAAAAAGACTGCAAATAAAATTTTATTTACAAGCTAAAATATTGTTTTAATAAGTTATACAATTGTTTAAATAAAGATACTTTTAAACGATAAGTTTTGTAATAGTTAGGAAATCTTATTACCAAGTTAAGTTCAATTTACCATTTTAAAAGTTATTTTCAAAGGGTTTTTTATTACGAATAAGAATCTCAACTTTTACATTTCATTATCAATTTCACATTCTTTGTCAAGGTAATACATAATTAGATGGTTTTTTAATTCCAGTTAGGTATTTCTTTCTGAAATGAATCTCTAAATTTTTATATCATTTAAAGATTAATCAACAAATTTATTCATTAGGCCATTTTGTAATGGCCTAACATTTCACGTGTTCATAATTTATTCAATATTTTTTCCAATTTCAGACAAGCTAAAACTTTTCCGCCCATCTTTTTTTTCCTACGTTTGCAAAGTGTTTTACACAAATTCCAAAAACTCTTTTTCCTGTTCCATAACTGAGCCACACCCCAAATTCCAAACAAAGAAATTTGAATCCCTCCCAAAATACACGCAAAGTAGCCAACATGTGACCTCATACTAGTTTTAGCCGCTCCAATGGCATTATTTTTCGTCTCAAAGTCCCTAAACCGATCCCTCTTAAAGAAAATTCTTGTCTCCAGGATATACCCTAAATGGAAAAACCCTCCCTCAACAAATTTCAAAACGCCTTTAAAAGCCTCCTGCTTTAACCCACCCCAAATTCTAATGCTTCTCGGGACCAAGTACTCAGGAAAAAACGTATGATTCGCATTAAATGCCTTGCAAGTATGCGAATTCTTGTAAAATTTTACACCAAATGATTCAAAAGCATTTGCATTTGTATAATGACCTAGAAATAATTTTTCCTTTGTCATATACTCAACCTTTTCCTTTGCTTCGGAGTCCTCCTCCATACTAGTATCCCCCGGAATGAATTTCATATAAGATGTAAAAGATCTGTTGTTAAACTTCTCCATAAATTTTTTTCGAATCTGTGGGGAAATCATTTTTTCAAGCTCAGTTACAAAAGGTTTTGGTACAGCAGCTTCCGGTATTCTCAATAGAAACCCCATTTTTACGATTAAATCATGATATGAAGGAAAATCTAAAAGTTTCATTCCATCCGCTGAAATAAAAGCTCTGAAAATCGTTGACGTTACAAAAGTAACGAAAATGAATAAAAAAGTGTAGCAATTTTTTGGATGGGAATAGGCAAAAGGAAACCCAAAAAATTCTCTGATTAAATCAAAGCCAAGGCGAGCGCTTCGAAAAATCATTGAATAAACTACCGCCAAACCGAGAACTGTTACGATAACGCCGGAGTTTATAATCGAAGAGAATTTGTAATCAATTACGTAAAGGGATTTGGTTGTGAGGCAAGTCATGTGCTGATCTCGGTGTTCTCCTATGGTGTAAAATGAACCCCTTGTGATGGCGTATTCATTCCTCATGTGAATGTACTGAAGCTCCCAGAATTTTATTTTAAGGAACCATTCCGAGATCCGTAAGTCTTGTAGGGACAGCGCTGACCTGTGAGTTGTAAAGGTCACGTTGAGATAAGAGTAAAGCCTGGTTAAAATACAAGTTTCGGAGTTTGCACAGTTAGGAATGTGGTAATATCGGTTTTCTGATGATCTTCCGAGGTCTTTGGCTTGACAAAGCGTGTTTATATTTTTGATTTCTACACCCTGTGCAATTAAAACCGATCTTTGATATCCATTTTTATTTAAATTAGATGCAAGTCGTTTAAAATTCTGACTTGACTGTAATTTGGGGAAAAGCTTCTGTCTTGGACAAAAGTAACAAAATGCTCCAAAGTTATCTTTTGAAAAGAAAACAATATCAGCATGAAAAACAAAATCTAGTTCAAACAAAGTTTTTGAAAAGTTTGAGATGAGTTGGTCATCCTCGCTTACGGTTTCCACTTCAATGAAAAACAAAGCTTGGTCAGATGTTCCAAAACCGGATTGATAAATGGCTTGAGCAGTATCCTCAAAAGTTCTGGTGAGAAGGATAAAAACGATGCAAAAGTTGCTCCTAAAACGGATGAAATTCCGAAAGTAACCTGATTTTAAACTTGTTTCGCTTCCAGTTAAATCGTCTATATCAAAGTTATCCTTTAAAGTTTCTAAATTGCTTATTTCAAGAAAAAAAGTTGTGTTTGGATGTGAATATTCAAAAATCGGAATTTCAAACAGGTCATGTCTATTTTTTGTTTGATTGATTGGCGGAAGCAC
>JAANSO010000822.1:0-22588 GCA_036507315.1 Lepidocyrtus fimetarius
TGGGGAAGCAGCAGCTAATGCTAGAAGGGGCCAAAGGGAAAGGGAACCATGGATTCTTACTCAATACCGAGAAAGAATGAAGGGAATAACAGAGCAGCAGCGGTTCACTTCTTCACCAGACATATTATCCCATTCACAAAAGAGTCTGGTTGGATTTGGACTTCCCGATGGGGCTTCTCCTTCACTGACTTTCCAAAGGGATCATATAAAAAAGCATTCCCCTTCCTACTCCTCAACAACTACATCTGTATCATCATCAACAAGATTATTAAACAAGCGTGGATTTATCGAAGATGTTTCTGATCCACCTGAAACCGCAGAATTGAAACTGTCGGAAAAAATAGGAAGTCAAGAAGGCTTTAAGGGCAACAACACCCAAATCGGCGAGTATCAAGCGGTGTTGGCTAAAAGGAAGAAAAATCATCATAAAATCACTGCATACAACTCTACATTCCACCTAAGTCACGTTGAGTGGACAAATGACCTTAGTAGCAATGTAGAAAAATATTATGATGAAGAAGATGGTAATAGCAGCAGCAGGACCAATGAAAGAAATGAGGAAGGGATAATGCCGCCCGCTGGAACTGAGCTTATTTTTGTAATCTCACACAATCATGATCATAGCGTAGATAAAACTCAGGTGGAGGATAGAATTAGACCGGAAAATCGGACTAATCAGACTAGCTACTCCTATGACAGTAAGTGGAGCAGTAGGATTGACAGCAGTGGTGAAAAGAGTTCTGAAGAACTGAGGACTGCGTCAGACTTGTTTGAAGATCATATAAATGATCCTGACTTTATTTTCTCAGAGAAAAATATATCTTTGTTGGTGAGACTAGAAGGAGACGGAGCAGCCTTGGAGCAGATGCTAGCTTCTCTCTGTGACAGCCACAAAGATAATTATGGTTATAGATACGAAGCAGAAGCTAATTACAATGATTATTATGGAAATGTCAAAAATGAGAATGAAGAAGGTTTTAATGAAATGGAAGAGAAAAGTGACACTTTTGGTCAACAAGGGAAAGGAAATGTAGGCGATGATAATGCTGGTGTTGATGATGATATAATCAACAAACATCCACATCATCGTTTCCGATTAGTATCACATTTGCTGGATTTTGCATGGAAAAAAGAAGAGGAGGAGGAGATAGAGGAAAACAAAAATAATGATACAAACAACAAGCCAGTTATAGCCGATCATGTTGTATGGCTTCGCTCTTGTCCGAAATGGATAGATTGTGGGGAAGATGTTGAAATAGCAACAACTGCAGCAGCAACAGCATCCGGTTTATACACAAGTACCAAATCCAAAAATATGATTAACCAGTCCAATGAACTGTTTCATCATCATTGGGACAAGTCATCCAGAAATAATAAAACCAACTTTACCAACAAAACTACCACAACAGAAACCTCATCATCAGAAGTAGATGAAGGAGCTCTTTATCCAGGAAGGAAACCGAAGCAAATGCCGAGGCTTGTTAAAGTGTCAAGAGGGGAAGGCTTTCCAGTGGCCCACAAGTGTGGAACAATTCCACTTTCAAATGAGAAAGTCAAAACAGCTCCAACCAACTTCTTGATTGTTGATCTGTACCCAGTATTTCACTCCTGGTTTAGTAAACGAAAAGCCGTTTGTTCTTCAAATCCAATAAAGTTCCGCCACTCTTTCACCTTCTCTTTGAAACTCGAGGAAATTAACGGAATGAACGGTGATGATAGTTCGAGGGAAAGTTTTTCTGCTACCGCTGTTGGAAAACTGCTACTACCTCCACCACGTCCCCTTCCATTTCCATCACAATCACACTCATCATCAGAATCAACATCGCTATCAGTTTCAGCCATCAACAAGACCGTCATCATAGACGGATTAAAAGTTTCCAACGATGGAGGAGACGCGCAATTATATATGGACTACAAGATTGATGGTAAGCCTGGATAATTCTAGTTTCCAATTCTCATAGCAAATACCAAAACTAAATCGTTCTAACAAATAAGTAAATATATTTAGCGACTAGAGAAATGGAGCAGAAGAGGCAATATTTTGCAAAGTAGCTTTATTATTATTGCCTTTTTCTGCAGCTGTACAAATTTTGGTTAAGAATCTCTCCACGACAAACTAACTAAGCCAGACAGCGAGACCATTAATATTTCCGCTATTATCACATTTTGTGCATCTTTTCTACAGGACATGGTGAATTGGTGTCTGTATGTGAATTTGCATTCAAATTCAATTCCTGCCTTCTCTGGCTTACGTATTTACTGAAGAAGAGTCACAAATCTTTTTGACAGATCTTAATGTTGTTCTCACGTTCTGTCCATTACGCTCATGAGCACAAAAGAGATGAGAAAATGCATGGGTTTTTGCAAAATATGGACATGGAGGGAAAGTAACTCGCTAGTCAGCTTTGTGTACGCTGTGGGTAATGCTAATGATCAACATCTTTCCTGCTCAACCCAAAGCTAAAGCAAGCTTTTGAGCTTCTCCCATGTTTCCATTGCAAAAAAATGCCTATCAAGATGCTCAACCTTGGCGAAAACAGTTTCCAAAGAAGCTGTCGTTTCTTTTCCCATATAAATTCAAAAACCTTTATTATTCTTTTTACTGCCTACTGCAGCCCTATACTTAACTCTCTTTGCCTGAGTCAGAATGCGTATGATTTGTTCTGGGGTAGATGGAAGAATGAAAGAAGTTTTATTAGGGAATGCATGTCATCATTAGTTAGCATCATTTTTTCCAGAAGTGTGCACATTTCCTACGAAGAAGGGGAAAAGTTCTTCTCACGAAAGAAAGCCATTTACTTTGAGCTCTCTTCTGCTCTTTTTTTGAAACGATGAGCAAGATATTAGACATGATTTGATTGATTTATGATGATTTCTTATTGCATGTCATCCTCATCTTACTCGCCACTTTTAAATTAAGAACATGCTTTCTTTTTTTCTTATTCAACAAAAAGGTAATAGTAATGATAATAATATGACACGGTGGTGGGTAACTAAGCTAGGGAATTCGACACACAATCATGATTCTCTACGGGATAAAAGCTTGTCAACTCTTCTTCATTTCTTATTCAACAAAAAGGTAATAGTAATGATAATAATATGACACGGTGGTGGGTAACTAAGCTAGGGAATTCGACACACAATCATGATTCTCTACGGGATAAAAGCTTGTCAACTTTTCTTCTCCTCTTCAATATTTTATAAACGAAGAGAAATGCAATTTAATAAGAAAATCTCTTACAAAGGATAAATCAAGTAGGTACTTAATTTTTTTAAAGTTTAATTTTCCCCTTTTCATAATGAAAATTTAATTTTATTTTTATTCCCATTCTTCTTTCTATATTATAAATCAAATATGAAATTTGATTGAATTTTTAATAAAAATGAACTGGATTGGCTGCTGTTTTGATAAATTTTCGTGGTATTAATTTTCTCTCAACAACAGGTGAAATACAATAGAAACAGACGAGAACAAACAGAAAAACCTGACAGGAGAAGTTCATGAAAGATTTATCAAGCGCAAAAAAGTTACTCATCGTGAAGGAAAATTTATTAGTATTGGGGCAAAGAAAGAGCGAAAAGCAGAGTATAATACATATATATCAGTGTAAAATATTTAAGAAGAGATATGACTATTTCTTTGAAAATAAGAGTATATAAACTTCCATAGAACACTATTTATACTTTTACTGGTAACCTCTCTTTTTGATAAACAACTGAAGTGATTTTCCAGGACAAGGATCCATCATTGTAAGGCAATTAAAACGATTAATTTTTAGTTTTACGTAGTCTTTCATTAGAAACTCCTCCACTATACTGAGGAACTAGAACTAAGCACAAAATAGGAAGCTTTGCAGAGGCAATTTTTTAATTTAATTTCTCTTTACTCTGTGCTAAAACAAAACATCATCGTAACATATCATAATCTGTATGATCAGCCAAATTTACCTGAATTAACTTATAATTTTAAATATAGAATATTATCACAGGCCTTTTCCTTTTGCATGAAAACGACTTTTCAATTTCAATTATGAATAATTCATTTTAATTAATTAATTCGACTCATGACGTAGTTTCCTTTTTCCTACAGGGCTTGTTCCAAAATAGAAAATTTTAATTTTGTAATGCAATTTAGTATTTTCCTTCACTTCAAACACATTCTCTTTCTCTTTAAAACTTTACAAAATTAAACTTTCCTTTGAGGTTTTTAAGGAAAAATCCAGAAATATTTCTCCGTACAAAACGTACTCCTGTCCGATCCAATATCATTCTGTCGTGATAATAACCGCCAACCTGCGTCATCCCTAATGCTTTGTACACCTACAAGGAGCATTATTATTCTAAGGAGCGAGAATAATAGGCAGTTGTTAAGTAGGTGTGCTCGTGCCGAGATAATAATAAAATGGTTTTAATATTTTGCTAGATCCTCAAAAAATATAGATCCAAAGGAGACACAAATTTTAAAATAAATCTTGTAAACATGAAAGGAAGTTTCTTAAAATAAGCTTATTTGGCTTAAAAAATGACGATGATTTTGATAAAATTGTAGATTGATGATGATAGATGAGATAGCTATTTCGTTTTCCATGAAATATATTCTACAAAATACGCTTCAAAGTTGGCAAAAATAAAACTTTATTTACATCTTCCAAACTTAATAGGTTATCCCTGGAAGTGGTATTAAAAGTGAAAGAATAAGTTCACAAATAAAATTTAAATAGAAAAAAGAAAGCAAAATGGAATATAAATCCTAGTTTTTGAAATATCCTTTTGGATTTCTCCTTTTAATCTTTGCTGGTAGTGCAAGGGTGAAAAACATTTTAATAAATTCACATTCATTGAATTTTAGTTCACTTTTATTCGTGATTTGCAGAAATTGAATCAGAGAAATAGAATACCAAGAAAATATATTTTATTAAAACTCTCCAATTTTAAGTTAATAATTTAATTAAACTCCTGCCTACTAAATAGAATAAAAATAGAAAATTGTATTATAAATATCTAAAAATAATCCTCAAATTGATTTTATTTTTCATCTTTGGATAGTAGCTCTATCTTTTACCTGCGGGAGATATACAGTTTGGTGAAAGTAAAGTCGAAATATGAATGAATATGTGCCTTTATCAACTTTCTCATAGATGGATATCAATTCGTAAACAAGCTTCCTTCGGCCGAATTTGTTTTCAATTTGAGGCAAAACGAACGAATCTCGTTTGACATGGACCAATTTGTCTTTAGTTTATGATACAAGGTGGCAGTTAAAGCGTATCTTGAAGGATTTCGGGGTGAAAGTAAGGATCAGGAGAAAGTTTGGTAATAAAAGCCACTAAGAAATTCAAATGTTAGATGGAGCAGCTAGTTGGTATTCCAACCTAACGCATTCCTTCTTCTATGCATTTGACTTCTAACTTCTATCTGAAATCTGAAGAGATTTGATAATATAAAGTTTGACATGATATAAAGTACTAAGAAATCTATAATGTATTACACAGATTTCCTATTTTTTCTTTTTTAGAACGATGTGCTATTCCAGCCTCAGAAGGATGTCCTCATGGAAAATGCTCCAATGTAGACTTCGTCTATAAATTTCGCCCTGAATGTCCACCCCGAATAACAGGTATGCTCTGACATATTTTTAACACTTTATATTACGTAATAAATATTATTTAAGAGCCTAGCCTTGAGTGCAAAGCGTAAAACCACGAGCGCAAACAAAGAACCACAGCAAAGTGAACCCGCAATATAATATACTGAAAAAGACTCTCCCCTCCTCTTTGTCACTTTCAATTTAAAATAAAATCATTAATATGTATCCAACAAATAGCTTTTTGCATAGTGGCTTTAGCAGAGAAAGCAATTTTTTGGTTATTTTTTCATCAACCAGTCAGACTGGATTTGAATCATCGTTAATCAGCCAACAAAAAAGCAGTATAATAAAAGCTTTAGGATGTATAAGATTTACGTAATGATTAAGAATCATCAGTTGAGAAAGGAAAAGGTCAAGGAAGTCGACCTTTCCTTTTGTTATTCAAGCACTGTCTATGATGAAACTAAAGAAGGAAAGAAAATGGGCAAATATTTCTCCGCTTTCGCTAAAAACATCAGAAACAGCATCATCAACATGATCAAGAAGTGATTTCAAAAGCAGAGACAGCGGCCAAAGCGAAAGAGGAGCCATTGGAAAAGATAAATTCCCTTTGTCTCATCTCATCCATTCGTCTGCCTTATTCGACAAGGATTCTTCCATTCAAACAGGATTCATTTCATTTGCAATCTCTTATCCTTTTCTCCGCTCCCTGATCACTGATCATCAGCTCAAGAAACTCTCATCAGCATCCACTTTCTCCTAAACTATAAGAGCTAAAGGAATGCCACTACGAAAAATACGAAGAAAAAAGAGTCCCATCTATAAAACAGAAAAAACTGCTGACAGGCGAAAGAGAGAAAACTTTTCTTCAGCTGATGGGAATAAAGTAGAATAGAAAAAGACAAAAAAAACCGCTGGAGCCAAGAAAGCAGTTCTTTTTTACGAGGATGACAACTGTAACTGTAGCTGTGTTTATAAATGGGAATATGTTTTATATATTTTTTCTCTTTGTTAGTTTCTCTGTTCATGCAAAGTTGAAAGTAGCGAATACTAAGCCTGAAAAGATACAGAATTTTGGATACAATGGCAGTACACTAAATGTCCAACTTTCCCCATCATCCTCATCGTCACTATTTTTTCCGCCACCAGCCAACAAAGGGGAACAATGTGTGCCTGACAGATGTGAAGTTATTCTCAACACGACATCCCCAAAAAATGTACATTTTCTTTATTTGCGCTCCACTGTCTATCTTACCCCCAATATACTCTCTGCGTCTTTCAGCAAATAGAAAAAATGTCTTAAACGACAAAGGTGCTAAACTCGATTTCCCCTTTGAAAGCTGCTGCCTTTTTGTGCGAAATTTTATACATATGTGACAAAAACGGAGATATTGAAAGCGTTAAAAACGCTTATGCCCCTGAGAAGTAACTAGCTTTATAAAAAAGATTGCTTTCTTTCTCCTCGTTTGCTCTTCTCACTCTTGTTGTGTTTGAGGATTAATAAAAGTCCTTGATTTGGCTATATAGCTTCTATGTTCATTGCTGCGACGGCTTCCGTTGAAGTCTGAAGAAGGAAAGGCGTCGCGGGGGATTTCATCTGTCGAAGTGACACCTTCTTTTAACATGACATCCCATCCACATCTATTCCTTGTCCCCATGTCTCCCTCTTTTATTATTGCTTTCCAACAGGGAATTAGTTTTTTCTTTTATGATATGACGTACTTTTCTTTTCTCGTTTTTTTCATTTCCCGGAAACTTAGTTCTATTTAAATTGGCTCTGCCTATGCAAATGCCAATCCTTTGATTTGAATTTACAGCTAAATTCAAACTTCATTAGCTTTCCAAGAATGGACAAAAAGCTAAATTGCATTATTTGATTTTAAAGTTGACGAATTGATGCGATTTTAATTTCTTAGAAAACACTCTCCGTTCATGTTTTACTCCACGTGTTTTGTTTAAATAATTTAATAAAATATATTCCATGAAATTAATAAAGTTAAAACTTCCTAAGTTGTTGTTTGTAAGGATTCTGCAATACTTCCGCTCAGCCCTCTGGTCCTCTGTACTTTTTTGAAATGTTGATCAAAATCAAGTTGTTTTTCCTTACTTCATATTATTCAATTCTAAAGACGGGAACTTGTGGGCGTTCCTTTTAAACTGTAGGGAATATAAAAGAATCAGAAACTGCTGAATTTTANTTAAACTGTAGGGAATATAAAAGAATCAGAAACTGCTGAATTTTAATGGGATTCCAGTAGCATACTGAAGCCCTTTGAGGGATTATCTTTTTTCCTAAATGCAGAATACATAGATTACATCATGTATGATTACACTTGTGCGGATCCACCCACACAAACAAACAGTTATGAATAAAAAATATTTTGCAAAACTGTAAAATACTATTCTGCTCAAGTGAAGTGGATGGATTGAATCATTGTGCAAAACAAAGCCTAGGATGAAGCAATAGTTCCCAAAGTACAAACATTTGAGAAACAAACTGGGTTTTATCTCTTCCAAATGAGAGCTATAAAATTTGTAAATTCAAACAATTGCAATTCTGCGTGACAAAAACATGAACAAGTCTACTTCAAAATTAAAGCCACACACCGCGCTCCAACTCTTTTATGTTTATAACTTTTTATTTATTTACAATAGTATATATGTGCAGCGTGGTATCATAAAACTTGTATTTCTTCCTTCCTATCGGTGAGTAACATACATGTAGGCAAGTGAACTGTGCAAAGGACTCTTTAAAAGCCCAAAGCAGTTGAGTTGATGCAAGCAATTCTCTCTCTCAAGGTGAAATCAATTCCATTACAAAAGGTTTTTATGGAGTGGAGTGGAGAGGGAGAACCAATTAGGAATTAAATTGGAGCTAATGTGTGCAATTAGTTGGGACGATGATAACATTAGAAATCTCGTTATGCTCATCATCTGAATCAGATAGGGTAAATGTTTGTTTTTGTTGTATTTATATTGCTGTCCCTCTAGGTCTCATAGGTCCACTGATTTATCCTAAAAACCCTGATTTGCTTAGCTCCCCAGTCCAGCCACATAAATTTAGTACATCTACCGAGAATTGTGTTCCCGTTTAAATAGTTTTTAATTTCAGAAGCACAAAAGCCAAAACCAAAAATGTATATCAAATTCAATGCAAACAAGGATGTCACACAGAATTGCACTTGACAACAGTCTATGTGATGGAAAGTTTAAAAATTAATTGTAATAGTGACGTGTGTGATGGTAAGGACCAGCGCAGACGCTTTATTTCATCCAGATGCAAAAATCTATCTGTAGATTCAGTTAGTAACACACGATCATTCGTTAATATCATTAATATTACAAATTTTATTTTGCAACCACTTTAAAAAACAATGCCTGAACCGACATTGCTATATTGTTCTTTGAAATTAACGCAGGCAGCACTCTCCACTCCAATCAATTCACTTACTTAATTAACGAAATTGATGGTGAGTGAGAGAAAGGCTGAGAAATCTGAAAATGAGTGAGACAAAGAGCTCTCTCTATTTTGAAGTGGTGTTTTGCTCACGACAATGACATTGAACAGCGACAGGATGATTAATAAATATCCTTGAATCAATCTTTGTACACAAAACACAAACAGACTCTCTCATTTTTATTCTGAAGTTGGCAGAACTACACAAGTAGTAAATAATCAGACCAAACCCTCTTTAGCAAACAGAGCCTAATGTTATATTTTATCTGTGAATTGAAAGACGCTTGAGAAAAAGACGAAATAGCCATTCATTGATGTTTATGGTGTAAAATGACGTACTAACGCGTTTCATCGCCGAATGAAGTACTAATCCTTTTATTGAAGAACAGAACCTGTTATTTCATAATATGAAGACGAGAATAACAAAGACATTTACTTTTATTTTTGTAAGAAAACTTTTTGCTTTGTGTGATCAAACCTCAATCCAGCCGCAACTGCTTCTGGCACACTTCTTTGCAGCTTAATTTAGAAATTTCTAATTTTTCTGTGTGAATTTATGCATAGTTTTGCCTTATTAGTGTATTATTATCTGCCATTGTTCAATCAAGACAAATGAAAATTATAAGCTTTAAAGGGTGTTTGGCTCTCACGGGATCGACAAGAATTTAAGCTTCCAGAGTATTTATTTTTGTCTTTTAGCCCCGTTCTCAAAAGTAGCCAAGAATTAATCAATTTCAAGAAGGAAATAAATAGAGAAAAGTAAAACATAATGGAGCCATTCATGACAATAGGAATTATTATCGTCATCATCTGTAATATTTCTGAAATAGAGGGAGAGAAGAGCTGTCAATGAGAAAAAAGAACGGCAGCTGTCATAAAACTCCGCTCGTTCCCATCCATAAGAACCTTACAAAGTGTCTAAAAGAACATAAAATCGTTGATAAATTCTAACATCTTAATTGTGTTTAATATTGTATCGATCCCTCCCAATAAAAGAAACTATTAAGGTTTTCTAAATGTCGATCTCTAAAAATTTATCACGCCCTGTAAAAACATGCAATGCAAGCAAAGATTTTTAACGTAAACTAATGCGTCTTCTGACAAATAAATATTCAACTTGATACAAAAAGCAGAAAGTCTCTTATGGAGTTTTAAGGTGGTAAATGCAAATGAGAACTACTTTTTTAGTGGTTTTAAGTTTTGATGGAGTGGATTTTATACAGAATGACGATGGTGATGATATAGTGCTTATGAAATTTTGCATGCTTTTCCTTCTCGCATCAGTCATGAATAAGAAATAATATATTCTGGATCAACCGCATTCTCTGCATAATATCTTTGATGGAAATGGAGGATTAAATGCTTTTTAGATAAATGGAAGAAGGAAATGGGAAAAAATGATGATGAGAACGAGACGGAAATGAAGGAATGGAGAATTATGTAATGTGAATGATGCGATGTGAACCATTTCCCTCCGTTGGTTTCCTTCCTTCCTCTTCCTTCATTTTTCGTCTTTTCATCTTGTGGTTTTGCTAACACGAATTCAGCGGCTACTTCCAACTCTCTTTAAAAATGCCAAAGTACTTGATCTGCTTCCGTTGAGAACACTGATAGAAGAGAATAAGCAACGGCGGTGAAGAGAATTGGTAAATGCCTATTCAACAAGGAATCATGGTTTTTCTTGGAAGTATGAACATTTCTAATCGTTTCTATTAATGTGAAGCTTGGCATAGTTTTTTAGCATGAAATTTTGGTGTAAATAATGAAAGGTTAAGAGCAAAACTTAAAAGGAAAGGAAATGTGAATCCTCATCCGAATTGCATAGTAAAGAAATGCTTTAACTTGCGGAGCTACCTTCCTCTTCCTTCATTTTTCGTCTTTTCATCTTGTGGTTTTGCTAACACGAATTCAGCGGCTACTTCCAACTCTCTTTAAAAATGCCAAAGTACTTGATCTGTTTCCGTTGAGAACATTGATAGAAGTGAATAAGCAGCGGCGAAGAGAATTGGTAAATGCCTATTCAACAAGGAATCATGGTTTTTCTTGGAAGTATGAACATTTCTAATCGTTCTATTAATGTGAAGCTTGGCATAGTTTTTTAGTTCGAAATTTCGGTGTAAATAATGAAAGGTTAAGAGCAAAACTTAAAAGGAAAGGAAATGTGAATCCTCATCCGAATTGCATAGTAAAGAAATGCTTTAACTTGCGGAGCTTTGTGTGCCTTCGCATGCCGTAACACATTACAGAAATCAGTGGAATAAAATAATACGAAAACGACTATTCAAACCAGCGTTGTTTTCTATTTTTCCGTAGCAATTCCGAATTTTGTTAGCCCAATTCTTAAACACTATTCTTAAGCCCGAAAAAACATGGGAGATCCCACATCGAAAAATTTTCACCCGCCGAACGAACCGAATCTTTTTTGCACACAAACTTATGACAGTGTGTGAACTTTTTTATCCTCTCTTCTTCTACCCAACCACGTTCTCATTTCCCCCACAATGTCTCTTTTCCCTGCTTAGCAGTGTGCCTCTCCTTTACACAGTTTTGCGCACAATTCTAAAGCAACGTAGTTTCACTCATAGCCGCTTCCTTTCCATCGTAAAACTTTTTCAGCCTTCCCATTTCAAAGTATAAGTAAGTTATACTACTACAACGTGCGAGTATGTTTTCCCTTAAAATCTACCTCCAAAAAGCAAAAAAGTTCTTATATTTCGCTCAGTCTACGAACGGATCCATCTATGCTTTCTTCAACAGCAGCAGCGTTTTAAACCGTTCCTTTCTCTTTTTCCATCATATTAGCATCATGGATGTAAGTAAGGTTAAGCTACGTTGTTATTTCCATTGCCGCTCCACTCTCTAGGTTTCCTTTTCTCATCTCTGCAGCTTTGAATCCTGGTTCTTTTTGTATAGCTCGGTTAGTTTCTCACAGATATGATCCCAGAGAGCATCCGCACATAGGAGCCCGTTTCTTACTTCTCTTTTTCTTGCCTAAAACTTTTATATAAAAGGACTGGGAAAGGTTCATTCCTTTGTGTGTTCTCTGCACACATTCTCTCACTTTTTACTACAAAGATTCTTCTGCTGCATAGTCACACGCTCGCTGTTTCTCTCTATCCGTTTTTCATATGTGGTCGTTCCTTTCATCGTATTAGGTAACGTGATAGTAGTGCTCGCTCACAGTTCCTTCTTCTTCTACGTAGACGTTTTAGATCCGGGTGCAGGAAAAAATATAGAGCCTGTGCCAAGTGATATAAATATAAATTATAGGAACATATATTATTTTTATTTCTATTATGTAATGCTCGTAGTAAGTACAAGATAACTACAACTTTTATTATTATTATGCAACCATACTGTAGCCAATTCAGTTTTACTCTGTGAATTATTGAAGGATCCATTTTGTAATGAAACTTTTTCAGAACAAGCTTTTTACAAGAAAATCGAAACGTTCTCATTCTTTTTAAGGGAGAAATTAGCACATGTGTTGTGAGTCTAAACGGGAAACATTCTTTCCTTTCTCGTCAAAACTAGAAGTAAAGAGCAACCGGCTGGACCGAGTTGGATCTTTCCTTTTCAGAATTTTAACAGTTTCTATTGTTTTGTGAATGTTGAGACACTTTTCTTAAAAAAATTATTATCAAAAACAATAAAAATCGTGGGAATAAATCAGCGACAAATTTTATGTCACAAAAGGTTTACAAATTAGATAGCAAAAACGTTCTCATTCTTTTTAAGGGAGAAATTAGCACATGTGTTGTGAGTCTAAACGGGAAACATTTTTTCCTTTCTCGTCAAAACTGGAAGAAAAGAGCAACCGGCTGGTCCGAGTTGGATCTTTCCTTTTCAGAATTTTAACAGTTTCTATTGTTTTGTGAATGTTGAGACACTTTTCTTTAAAAAATTTATTATCAAAAACAATAAAAATCGTGGGAATAAATCAGCGACAAATTTTATGTCACAAAAGGTTTACAAATTAGATAGCAAAATATTGACAGAGGAGACGAAATTGAAGAAAGGTGAGATTAGGGACAGAAAAATTATTTGTTTGTCAGCAAAAATTATTTATTTTACTCACATTTGCAAAATCTAAAGAAAACAGGAAATAAAATTGGTATAAACAATACTTGGATGAACGAATAACATTTTCTTTGACAATTCTGAAAAGTGAAGTGATTCCAGTCAATGACGTTGTTTTTGTTGTGAATGTGCAAGAAAGGGCTACAGCTTTTATATTCCAGTCTGAACATTTTCTGTGAACGTAAGGGAAGAGGATGTGAAATAAAATCAAACTTCATTCTTTTCATCATCTTTTTTCTCCGTAAGCAAAACAATCTCTCATTTCTCCAGAGAATTCATTATTGTATACGTGTTTCCAATGTTGCTCATCTCTCTATTTTTCTTCTAACTAATGCTCGTGCTGGTATTTACACAATCATAAAAATGACAGGGAAATAAGATTATATTTTACATTGTATTGAGGAAATATATAATGTAATGATTATTAAGGTGTAAAATCTACCGGAAATGCTTATTATCCTTGAATTCTTTGGAAATATTTTATAATCTTACATAAACTAAAATTTCCATATATTTAAGGTTCTGTAACCCGGTGTTCATTTCATTTACAAACTTTTTTATTATTTGGAAAAATATCCTTTATTATCTGTTAAAAGTATCTGAACCCTTTTTATTATAAATGAATTTCGGCGAAAAAAGAATCATTTAAAAATAAGTTTTATAAAGTTATGAATTTGTTTGAAATTTTATAACTTTATCAGTAAGAAAGGAAGTAAAAGTGAAAAGGAAAAAAAGGTTTAATAGACGGGACCGACTCTTTTTTACCTTCATTTTATTCCATTTTTCTTCTTACATTTGCCCTGTGCCCTAGAAATGAAGTAAAAGTGAAAAGGAAAAAAAGGTTTAATAGACGGGACCGACTCTTTTTTACCTTCATTTTATTCCATTTTTCTTCTTACATTTGCCCTGTGCCCTTTTCTTTCCCTTGATGAATGCTTTTCCTTTGGTTCTCCTTTCAGTCAGTAACTTTGTGCATGGAATTGCCGTTCCTTTCCTCCTACGACTTGGCTACATCACATGTACTGCATAGAGAAATAGTAAGTTGTATATAAGTGAAGGAAAGCAAACATGTCAGGCTCCAGAATTCCAGAAAGGTAATGTTTGGAATGGAAAGAAAGGAAGACTTTACCAAATAAAAAAAGAAGAAGGGTTTCGGGGTGAAGGAGAAAGAGAAAAACAAGCACTTCCCTTTTCCTTTCCTCCATTTCATGCTATTCCATTCGAGACACACACATAAATATAAAAACCTCTCTCCTTTCTCCAGTTCCCTTTTCATCGTCATACATGGCTCACCTCGAATAATGCTTTTACTCCCATCTTTACCTTTCTCCAGCCATACATTGTTGTAAAGTACTTCGTTTATATTTCCCACTTCATTTTTATAGCGCTTAAGTTTTGAATCTAGAAATATATTTATCCTACAACCTTTTATTAGGTATAGGTTTGAGAGAAGAATATTTTCTTTCTTTCTGATTCCTCCTCCAAAAGTGAAATAGCAGTAGAGCCGACATTGGCATCATCAGCATCATCACTGCCACCACCTTTCTCTTGTAAAAATGTTTAGTACACACATACAGAAAAGAAGAATCAAACTGATTTGGAATTCTTCTCACTTTCTCATTCCAATTTTTCTTTCTTCCTCTTCCCTTTCTTCTTTTTTACTCGTGGCAATATCAATATGGATATGAAACTTATATTTCATTACATATTATACACACCAAAGCTATATGTTCCTTTATTTTCTAAAGTTTCATTTGAAAATAATAAAAATTCTCTTACCTATTTCCCGGGCCAGAGAAAATAATAGGAATTGTTATCGGGTGGATTTTTTATACCAGTGGAATTGACAGGGACAGCAAAAATTGTAAAGAGAAAGGAAGTTGTATACAGGAACAGGGCCACCATCAACATTGCATCAGCATCATCATCGTCACTTGAGAAAATAAGGATTTTGATCTGTGAAAAGGAGAAGGTAACATTATTCCAGACTTCCAACTGTGTTCTTTCCACTTTCCATGATGCTCCTGTATGTTGCCGCTCAAATATGAGATATTCTAACTGGGATACAAATTCTCCTATTTCCTTTCTATCTTGTAAACTTGTAGATTTGGCTGGGAATCTGTGAAGTAGCCTATCATTATTTACAGGTTGGCAGTAAAATACAAACAAAACACATGAAAGAGCGCTCCTCCTTTTCTCTCTTCATGGCCCTCATCATATTTTGATGGAAATTGGGCTTGAGTGAGCTTATGAATGGGTAGGAAATTGTAAATAGTTGTAAATAAATGCAAGATCTTTGTATAATCAAAAGATGGAACCTTTTATAACTTTCTCCACATTGCATGTCTATGAGTTCACGAAGAGCAAAACAAAAAAAGAAGAGTTGTCAAATGCCGACAGTTTTTCATAGCTGTTAAATTGGTTGATTTTCAAGGCATTGCAACTCATTTCCTTTAAATTATGTGCTTAATTTTCTTCCTGGCCTAAGGCAAGAAACAAAGCAGAGAGAAACCTTCAAATCTACAAATCAACAAAATATAAACGAAACGCGGAGTGGGTATCACTCACTTACTATTTACCACGTTTTAGACAGAAACCTGAACATTTTAGACAGTTGTTTGGTAGGGAATTTTATTGAATTTCTTCTCTTTCCTTTTATTTCAGCTTCACAAATTCCAATTTTATTCCAAACGTAAAATGACTAGGTCTTTCCTTTTTAGGTACCATATGAACCACGCATTTTGTCACTTTTTCAATCCAAAGAGAAAGAAGGGCAACATTTTATTTCAATTTTACAGCATATGGACGCAAATTTACACGAAGGGAAAAGGAAGCAAATAGGAATGAAAAGTGAGAGGGAAATTGGCTTACATATGGTAACAAACAATGCATACAGGATGTTTGGATCTGGTGAGATTTTCTCTTTGCAAATACTAAAAAAGGAAGAGTTCACTTCCATCCATACCCTTTCACCACAACTATAGAGTTACGTAAAATTGTAGACAAAACCTCATCACTTTTTTGTAATATTTTGTATCCTGTGCTCATATTCTCTAAAGATTGGTAAAAACAAAACCGCTTTTCCACACATGTTTTGTAAAAACAGAAAACCTTGCGGAAACCTATTTGCAGACTAAGTCGTGGGTGGTGAAAATAATTCCTTTTTAAACTAGCTCCATCATACTTTCTAGTAGCTTTCCGACAAAATCATACGGCTAAAAACACAAGCAACACAGTTGATTCCTTTTGATGATGTTGCATTGTTGGATGAATAAGCAATAAAATGCTTATCGTATGGAAGGGGAAGAGAAAAACATGTGCATTTTAGTTTTAGTATTTTTTGAATATAGCAAATTGTCCAACTGCTTTTATGCACTTAAATAGCAAAGTTTCATTATTTGTGGGTTAGTTTGGATACAAAATTGGCAAAATAGAATATTTAACATTGCAGTTCAGGTAGAAAACAAAAAGTTTTGGAATCATTAGAGCATTTCATAAAAGAAAACCAATTTTGTAAACAAAGAGTGGATAAAAAAGAGGAAAGGAAAGCTCTCTCGTGGTTTTTGCGGAGGAGGTTTAATTACATTTATTTCATTTTCAAAGGCAAAAAAGTAGATACAAACGTTCTCATGTGAATTTATTTTGGTTTCTTGTTTTTAACGGAAGAAAATTGTAAAAGGTAAACTCAAACTTTGTACTTTCATCATTAAAGAGTTTTGACTACGAAAAAGGGAGAAAGTATGCCTACGGATACCATTTTAGTAGAGACTGACATTCAATCTTTAAAATATAAGTTTTAAGCTACTACATTTTTCCTTTTTGTTTCATATTTTTATGATTATTCTTAGAAACTCCTAGAGAGTTTCGCTCCCTTTCAAGAAGTCATATAAACGATTGTGTAAAGAGATGAGATGAGCAAACATTTATGTAAAATTAAGCTTAAGATAAGCATAAGTAAAGCGGATGTGTTTTTGTTTGGCTGGATAAAGGATTAACAAACTTAAGCAGAAGAGCAGAACGGATAATGGTATGAAGAGGTGAGGAGAAAGTGAACGAGAGGCGCACCTGGGAAAATTAACTATCTACTGACACACTCTTAAAACTCGCATTCATTTAATCCAATTTACTCACATTGTACCCCCAGCAAAGGCAAGGAAGGTGCCATTGAGATATTTTTATTGGAGTTTCGGCAGTTTCTGCTGTTATTCCAAGTACAAAAACAAGTAATAAATAAATTTCCGTGAAAGTCCACAGTCCACCTGAAGGAAAAAAGAGCTCATTGCAAAGCTTTTTAAATTGAGGCTCGCTGCTGCTTTATGAATCTAAAGGAATGTGACAGGAAACTGCGACTCAACAATTTGAAACAGGCTATGTTCAACATTTTATAACCAGCCATATAAAAATATTAGCGTCATGAGTCCATCCACTTTCGAATTTGAGGATGAAAGAGGAGATGGGAAGAAGAGTCATAAAACCGGAAAGAGTAAAACCCCGATGGGACGAACACATGAGCTCCAGCTCCAGAGAGCACATAAATTGGGAGATATTTCATCGGATGAAGAAATAAGAAGCAACATTAAACAACCTTCCATCATCAATAACGACAGGAGTAATAAATCAACAGAATTTTCAAACTTGCTTGATTTTGAAACATGTTGTGTTCCCAGAAAGAGCAGCTGGAGGGGTTCACGTAGTGCTACAAATATTAAAACGAACAAGTTATTAGGAAACGAGCGTAATAAAAATAGTAAGAGAAAAAGTCGTGAAATTTCAAAACTGAAGAATTGTGACAAGGATGATGAGCTTTCTTCCTGCCACAGTTCACATTATCAGGGAATATCAAAAAGTATTAAGCGTAATTGCGGAACATTCCTTATTTTCGTTTTTGTATTAATTTTAAGCGAATTACCCGTTTTTGTAAGCGCTCAAGGCTGGGACCGTAGTCGTTTTGGTAGAAGTGGGAATAGAAAATTTAGTGAACTAGGTAAACAAAATAATAACATTTGTGACAACTCCGATTACAACGAACCCATTCAAGGCGTCTCGTGCAACTTCGAGGAGCCTTGCCAATGGAAGTGGGAAAAGCCGTCGATGACGCACACCGGATTTCGTAAAATGTCACCGGCCGAGATCCATGCCAAGATGCAAACTGCTGGGGAGTGGGCGTTTCGTGGACCATTGTTGGATTCAAATAATAAGACTGATGGTAAGTCAAAAGATTTTTTCTTATCTCTAATCTATAAATTTCGCGGTACTTTCCTCAGGCGTTATGAAAGATTATAAAACTTATGTATGTATCAGGTACATATATTACGCTTATCAGGTAAACAACAAACAAATCTGCGGTTGGAGCCAATTAGCCATCCCTTTTAAGTTTTATCTTTTGTCGTCTGTCTTTCCAAATCCAAAACCGCTTTCTTGTTATCCCCACACAAAAGCATGACGGAAATAGTTTTGATTAGCTAATTAAATTAATAAAGTTTTATAAGATTAAACAAAACCTGGTCACTTCATAATTTCCCTAGATTGAATAATTCTACAAAGTTTTAAATAATTAAATAAATCTCTTGCTTCTTTCTTATTTTAATAAATCAAACCTTGAGAAATTAGCTTGAAACCCAATCATAAATTTTTATCAAGACATTTTGAATATTTCAAGAGAAAGTCTGAAAACTTGTTGGGATAAAGTTAGAAAGTCAAGCTGGAAACAACCACTTTTTGAAGACAAAAGGAACTTAAGAAAGGATTTCTTTGAAAGACAATTCTAGAGGTTCGATTTCCATCCTAAAACCATGATGAGAAAGTTGTGGTTTTTGTATTACGTTCATCAACATCATCGAGTACCAGGACCCATTTCATTTCAAAAACAGGGAAATGTAATCTCTTATTTGTTTGGTAAATTCGGTCAATTATTCTAGAACTAGCAGGTGGCCCAATTCTGTCGCATCGGGTTCTAGAGAGTGTGATTTTAATGAAATAAAAATTAATGAAATTGGAAAAAGATTTTTTAAGCAAAATAGGTAAAAACTCGAGGAATCTTAAAACCCGCTAATTTTTAAGGCTGTGAAAATTTGTAGTTCAGTATGTACGTGGGAGAGTCAGAAGTTAAATGTTTACAAAACATCAAGTTTCATCCAAACTCATTATTCTTTAAAGAATCGCAAAAAATTCGGATGCTTAAAAAAATTTGTGCGGTTCTTTATGTAAATGAGCAAATCAAGAGCTTAGTGTTTCCTCAATGCATTAGATTTAATTTAAACTAACTTATTTTTAGGAGAACCGCAACAAATTTTAATATTAGAAATAATTTGTGCGGTTCCATATGCAAATACACCAGTCAGTTGTAAAATAATTACTAAAAGCATTAGGTTTAATCTAAGCTAACTAATTTTTAAAAGAACCGCAAAAATTTTTTTCCGTGACAGAATGACAAACTGACAGACAGAATAAGCAGATTATATATATAGATACGTAGTCCATACCACAAGTAAATATGATAAGTTTTAAAATCATCTCCTTGTTTTTAAAGATTGAGGGTAATGTTTTAAGATTAAAACAATTTAAAATAATTCAAGTAATTTGACAAGCTCTAGTCCATAAAATGCTTTGAATTGCTTAATCACTCATTCAGAATCACTTATCAGTATTTAAGAGCAATTTTATGTCCCTGTTTGTCGTTTGTTCATTGCACTAGGCTCCATTCTAGACCTTTGCACATGACATAACTGATTGGATTTGCTTTAAAATTACAACTTTCTCTTGAATGACTTCACAAGCGGACTTTTTTCACTAAAATGAACTCCTTTTATAGTGTATTGCTCCGCATCTACCGAAAAGCAAAAATGTCTTTTTGTCATTAAATTCTTTTAATGTGGATGTTTTAGACCTTTTTTAAAGAATGAATTCCAAGTCGCAAATAAACTGGAATGTCTTGTATGAAGTTAAGTAAGTGAAATGATATCATTTCCAATGATTCTTCCAGTCTCGGTTTATATACGACTTTTCCATTCCAGTGTCAGCTTCAGCTGTGTTTATGCTCAACCTGCTACGCTTTTTATCTAGGAGTATGTTTCACGTCATCATTATTTACCCTTCTATTGCCAACAAGTCAACATAATTTCGGTTTTAATACCTGCTTAAGTTGTCCGGAAACGAATTCAATTCTAGTAATAAAAATGGAACTTTGTAAAAAAAGAGAAACTGGCTGAACCGTTCTGTTGGAAGTAAATTTTTCATAAGTATGCTGTGCATTTTGCTTTTTGAACGTTATCCAATTACGCAAAATTGAAGTAAGTTAATTGAATTGAATGATATCTACATATATACAAACTCAGCGTATTATCATGTTTATATGTTGAAATTGTTGTCCTGCTCCTGCTCCTGGCTTTTGCTATCAGATACTTTGAAAATTCATCATTTTAAGTCAAACTTGATTCGATAGAATCATTTCTCTGTGCAATGAAAAAACAAAGAGTTTGTTGATTTGTAATTGTATATTTATTCAAAAGGCTATAATTTTTCACAGCTCAATAGAAAGGTTCATTATAGTATTCGAGTCGTTATTCAAGAATTTATCTATACATAAAACTACGTCAGATATAAATCCATTGATTTAGCCAAGCATTTTATCCTGACATGTGAATACTGTCCTTCTTCATTTACGTTAAAAAAGCTAGTTAAGTATTTTAGTATATTAGCAATAATAATAAATATCGCGGAATATCTTGAAATGTGTATATTTGAGTTACTTGATTCAATGAAGGGAAAGGATAAAAGTTGGTTGACAAGTACTTTATTGAAAGAATTAGCGACAAGTCGTCTTCTCTCTTTTTACTTGCTTGTGATGATGACGTTCGCAGATATTGTCTCTATTTCCGCTGTTGTGCGCTATTTCTACTAACATTTTTACGTCAATGATCACGCTATATAGAGGAAGCAAGCGTAAGGGAATTCAGAGCCAGAGATGGATTCACTTGACAGACCGTATCAACTTTTTACGCTATATTTTACCTTCACTCTCTCCATTTCCCTACAACTTTCATTTGTACTTTATATTTTTATCATTCTTTCATTCAATTTTCTGCTTTTCAAATGTACTTACTACTTACATTATATAATCTACTGTATCCTTTTAGCTCACATACGCTCAGCTATTTTTATTCCGAAAAAATGTTAAATATAGAACCTGAAATGATAAAAAGTTTGTTTAGGGGGATTCCTGGAAAATTTAACTCACAGATGCCAATGTGCCTGTTTTTTTAAGCGTGTGATACATGGAATTGAACTGAAAACAGAAGCGTCATAATCGAATCAATCCACTGCCATTTTGTATAAGCCCTACCTGATTTTTTCTGTAGCCTTTCTTTAAGTTTTGCCTTTTTCAGTGGTAGATTTCATTACCACAATTGGGAATTCTCTTTCAACAAGCCATGCCTTAGTTATTTTTTTCGAGATAAAAATAACATCATAAAATAATTCTAAGAATTGAGAATAAAATTTAACAAGCTGTAAAAGACATACATATTATATCAAAAGTATAAAGGTTTCGAGTTAAGAAACTTATAAAATAGTTTAGTATAAGCGGTCTCTATAAACACTCATGAATAAAAACGGTTTGCTTTGAAGAATTTCAATCTCAGACAAAATTATCAGAAATTTCTATAAATACATGGCCGAGTTTTACTAAAACTTGTATCATTTTTTTCCTGTCATTCAAATTACAAAAATATTTAAAATTATGATTAAAAAAACATTAATTAAACCCAACTACTTCAGAGTTACAGGTGCTTGACACAAGTTAAGCAATTTTGATTGTTTTTGTGAGGAAACATTTGAAATTGATTTTTTAAACTCGTTTTAACCAGGAAAATTGCAAAATCAAATATTGTTTGAAGTTGCCATACATTTGGCACCAAAAATTCTTTTTAAACACCACATCACTTTCTTGCAATTTTCCTTTTGTCATTCTTTCCAATCATTTTCAATTTGAGTTTGAGTCAAACTTAAAACCACATTCTTTGTTTTATATTTGAACTAAAACAAAAGTCATTCTTGCGTAAACTCTTTCATTTTATGCGAAGGAAAAGTTTTCCTGAGTTTTATCCTAGAAAATATTCCAGGAAAATATTCGAATCCTTCATAAAATGGCACCCAGTTGGGATGTCTGATATAATAAGATATGAATTGAATCGAATCGTAAATGAAAAATCGACTCTGACTTTGTCTTTGTTTAACTTGCAACTTTAGAACAGTCTCATAGAATGAAAATGCGGAATAGCTGAAAAGGAAGAAAAGAAAGGACATTCAATTTCATTCTCCAACTTCTTCATTCTCACTTTTTTCCTAGGAACTCATAAAAAGTGATGTAAGTGGGACGGGCGAATAACTTTAGAGGGAAAAAGAAGGAGATGAAATGATGATGGGATGAGACTAGTTCCCTTTTAAAAAACTCTTTGCATTCTTCT
>JAANSO010000823.1:0-22586 GCA_036507315.1 Lepidocyrtus fimetarius
CCCCAAAGGTTATGGCTCAACTAATGTGTCATTTTCCCAAATTCTTCAATTCTTATGTTTGTTGTTATGTGATATAAAAAATATCCTGTTGGGTTGTTGGGCAGGTTTTTCACAATGTGTGATGCGAAAATAATATTGAGTTTGGTATCACTCAAAACTGCCTTTAAACTGCTTCTTAACTATCATAAAAGTTTTAAAAAGTTGATAGTCATTTTAAAATAGAATGAGTTCAACATTTAAAGTCCATTTTGATACATCCCATATAATTGAAATTGCAACATTATGCCATTTGATTTTATGAGCTTTTGAATGAGAATGTCTCTAATTTCTAAGAATTAGTTAATTAGTTTCGTAAAAACTTCAAAACTAACCTGTGTATGGTGGCCAACGATGCCTTCTTTCCCAGCGTCGGGTCAAATAGCTTGACATGGGGAGCCACGGGGGTGGCTTCCTATACAAATTCCTGATCGGTTGGAAAGTGTTCAAAATGGGATTGAAAATGTGAATCCTTCTTCTTCTGCTTCCATATGACATCTCGAACGTGAGTTGGAATTTTTATTAAAATATTAGAATATTGCACGGCCAAACGGGAAATGAAAGAGTCAAAAAAAGTTTCTAAAATATTGGTGGAGACAGAATATTTATTTACACGATCTCGATACTACGGACTACAAAAATGGACTGCTGCACAGTTTTCAGTTGGTCGTTCTCAAATCGTTAAAGGGTGAAACTTTTGAAGCGATTATTATTTCGATTATTGCGTGTGTGCGTAGGTTGACTAAAAAAGGTAAACCCTTTTTACGTTGATGATTATAAGAGATGAAGTTAATAATGGTATGAAAGAGCAATTCACAGATCAAGCAGATTTTGTGTTGATTTTAAAATGATTTTATATGTTTTCGATGATCATGTATGTTATGTAGGGTCACTCTCTATTGGTCATAAATAAAACAAAACTCTTTTTTGCAAATAAACAGGCAAATTGCAGGATGTAAAATACTAAACAAGTCTATTCTCTGTAAACTAAACTTTATACGACAACAGCAAAAATTAAATTACAACAATATTAGATAACTTAAAGTATAGCGTTTACGTAATTTAATATATATATCTGGGTGCGGGTCCAGGAGGTCGTGGAGGGGGTTGCGGCGGAGGATTACCCGGTGGCGGATGGTTTACTGGTGGAGCAGGAGGAGGGGGATTTCTGGGGGGTGGAGGTGGATTCACTGGACCTTGTGGTGGTGGATGATTTGGTTGAACAGGAGGTGGTGGATTTGCAGGTGGAGGTGGAAGGTTTCCATTATTGGGTGGCGCTTGAGTTCCATCATTGGGAGGTGGATCTCCGTCGTCCTGTAAAAGATTAATCAAAAATTTAAAAGCAAAAAATGATTTATTAACATATGAATTCAAATTAAGCAGAACCTCAATCGCAAGTGAAAGCAGAAATGCAATCCAAATAACAAATGTAACTATAAGTAGCGGCCCTTCATTGAAAAGCAGGATACACCAATCAGTAAGTTCGTCAACAGAGTCATCTTCGATATCCATACTAACCTCAATATCGTCGTCCAATTGGCAATACTACAATTTCAAAATGCATTGTGTATCTTTACTTCGAAAACATTTAAAAATATTATTCGGATTATCTTTAGCGTACTCTGAGTTTCATATTCATAAACCAAACAATAATGTCATCCCTATCTTCACAGTTCTCCTCATCCTTCAAGCACATGCTGGCATGTCCAACCCATTCCCAAGCAGGTTGCAGGATCCACTCCATCAACACATAGATAATAGTCCCCAGAATAGTCCCTTTCCAGCCAGATTCATCTTCGACCAAAATTCTCCCTTGCAAGTTTTGCCATAAGCGATTTGCCAGGTTTTTTAATATAGTTCCAAGCAACATTGCAGGTCGAGAAATTCCAAGAAGGGTTGTAATATACTGGATAAACTTTTCCGCTTTACAATAACGATCTGTATCATTACAAGCGTTAATTGCTTGGACAATATTGTTGAAATGAAGTGCGATTCCCACCGACACTTCGAACAGTGTTTGAGTAATAAACAAGCTTAGCGTCATCTTTAAAAAATCCAATTAAGCTTCATTATTTGCAAAATCCATAAATCACAAAAGAGAAAGATTTCTGGCAAATCTCACTCATTTCCACTCATTTCCTAAAAATTAAAAGTAAAAACCGAACAAAGTCAAAAATCGCTTCCATAGTTTTGATAACATTTCAAAGCAAGCCAAAGAGAGATGATAAGGGAGAATCAAAAGTTTTCTTATCGTCTCAGCTTCCCCCAATACCAATTCTTACGTAATATTATGTGAGCATGTATGCATAGGAAACTCCTTTTTGTGCATCATCAGCACGCTCATAATGTAAATAGCAAAAAACAAGTACATTACAAGGATTCGTAGAAGCATTTTTTAATGTCAGCTGCAATGCACTCAACCATTTATCAACAAAGCTTACATTCCTCTCAATGCATTCAATGTTTTTGGAGGCAGATTACACACAAATGTTTACATTAATTATATTTTAATGACAATTGGAAGAAGAATAACCAAAAACAGTTTAACAATTAAACAAAAACAATTAAAAATGCAACTACTTGTGTGAGTGATTAAAGTTAAAAGTTTTTTTAGAGGATTAATAAAAACTTTGAGAAAGCTGCAAAGATTTAATCAAGATGAGTAGTAAAAGCAATATTTTCCGCAATTTCACAATGGAAGTTGCTAAAATGACTAGGTCAAAGGCGAAAATGGAAAGTGATGTTAGAACGACAAGATCAGGAAAAGTAGTTGCTGCTGTTGTAGACAAGACGCCAAAGAAGGATAGAAAGTCGGATGAAACAGATGATTTGAATCGAAGAAAGTCTCCAAGAATGAAGGAAAAGTTGGAGCCCGCTACATCTGATGAAAAGGTTACAAAAGAGGAAGAAACTAAGGTACAGGAGGAGCCGGAAAAGGGGGAAGAGGTGAATAATTCTTTGCAAGTTGAAACAAACTCTAGTTTGGAAAAAGAACAAGTTGTTGGAGTGGTTGTTGAACAAGTCGGCGATGGTAGTACAAAGGAAAGTAGTAGTAGTGACTCAAATCAACTACTACCGAATGGAGATGTCGAACTGAACGTGCCACAAAATCAAGAAGAAGCAAAAGTTTTAAACATTGAAAAAGTTCACATTGAAGAGTCTAAATGCACTTGTAAATGCGAAGAGAAAGTGAAGCAGTTGGAAACTGATCTCAGGAAATGGAAAGAGGAGCGGACTAAAATTGATGAGGATTTAATAAATTGGAGAGAAAAGCTTGACGAATGGCTGCAGACAAAGTTTGGTAATGCTAATTACCTTAACAAAACTGCCTTGTGTAGTAATTTTAACTGTATATAACAATTTTTTGTTTTCTACTCTGGCTGCACAGGTATTACGGTTACAATCTCGGGCGTGTCTCTTGGAAATGTCGAAAAAGAATCTCTACAACAAAGCGCTCCTTCTAAACGTAATCTAGCAAATGTATCAAGTAAAAATACGCCCCGTGAAAGCGAAATAATTAACCTTCCGTCTACATCAAAAGAGGCGGTCCAGGAGTTTTTTGATGAAGGGGAGAGCCAAGAAGGTGAAGAAAGGAATCCACCAAGTTGTTCCACCACCAGTCACGTTCAAGCAAATGTACCTGATGCCTTGCATCCCCTTGGATCCAAAGAAGTGGAAAATGTAGAAATTAGTAAGCTGTACTAATTATAATAAAGCTTTTTTAAAACTTTTTTCTAAAATTAAAATGATATTGAAAATTAACATATTTTTACAGCACCAGATGTTTTTCATCACTTTATGCTTCAAACGGACTCTGGGGATGAGTGGAATCCAAACGTTGATGACGACGGAAATGTAGGAGAAATGGAAGTGGATGATTATGACGATGGGGTTGAGCCAACCATTAGCACAAGGACTGAAATTATAAAGCGTTACATGGATGGGGAAGGAAATGACGATGAAGAAGGTATTTTTTAAAAGAAAAGGGAAAAAATAAATATTTTAATAGAGTATAATAAACGCTTTAAATTTCTATGCAGGCTCAGATGCATCCATTTTTACATTGTCTGAAGAGAGTAGTTCTAGTGACGAAATTGATTCGTCGGACGATGAAGAATTAAGGAGAGCGAGGAAAAGAAATCATCAGACAAAGAATCCCCAAGGTAGGTGTAAAGATTTGCAAAAAATTATGAAATATTTTTTAAAAAATTGTCTAATCAGATTGTTTTGTTGGCACTGCTGCAGTCCCTGTTCCAGGTACTTCCAATGCAAATAAGAAAAAAGTAAATACAACTGGGGATCCACCACGAGCTCCTCCTCCCCCTTGCAGAAGCATTGATTTGGAAACAAGAAACGAATTAATGAAACTTTGCAGTAAGTAGTGAGATTTTATATATGTATCAATCAATCAACCAGATCATTTTTGTATAATCAAGTTTTCTTTCATTGTAGGGGCAAAACCAGGAAATTTATGGGAATGTTCCGTTTGCGGCTTTTTATTAGCATCTTTTGAGAATATGCTCCTTCACATTAAATATAACCACTCTACCTGCGCTCATACGTGCCCTTTCTGTCGTGTTGTCATTATTTGTAGATCGCCAAAAGATGCGTTGTTGCATCAGCAAGCTTGCAAAATGCGACCTTCGGGGGGCAAGGTCAGCGTTGCTCACAAATCCTTGAGAGTTGTCCCGTATGGCACTGCTAATATAGCTTCCACTTCAAGAGGCAATGCAATTGCCGCTGCTTCTTCATCTTCATCCTTAAGGAGGGTTTCAGTGCCAATGCAAGGGTCTCGTAAAAGAAAAAGAGTGGAAGATGTTCATGCAGAAGTAAACCAGGTACACTTTTTTATTAATTAAAAGGTTTTGGGATCGATGAAAAACTTACATTAATACCTACATTAATTTCAATTCTTTTGTTTTCCAATTCCAGTTTGTAAACAATCTTCTAGCCTCCAATAGTAGTTCTTCTGCCTCCAACAGTAGTTCTGCCTCCGCCAAGAAGCATCTCAATAAACATAGTAAAAAGAAAAATGAGGCTGAAATTGTAACATTAAGTGTAAGTATCAAAAAAAGGAAATGGAAATAATGTCTATACAAAAATACATGTTTTGGTTTTATCTTACAGAGTGACGAAGAATCAGACTAGGCTGAATTGATATCTTTTATAAGGATATATTTTATACACGGGGAAAGTGAAAGTATCACACTTGCGCCTTAACAATTTAATTTATCTTTTAAAATGTAGTCGATCAGTAGAATAGAACCATGTTTAGAGTAAGAACTATGTTATTAGATTTTGGCAAGCCTCGCAGTTATTTTATTTCTCGACTCGCTAGTTTTTAAAAATGTTCAGTTTTATTGTAAAAAATATATTTATGTTTTATTATGGATTTTATATTTTATGAATAAACAGAAGTTTACAAAATAATTGATTGAATTCTGCATGAAATGGCATTTATTTTTTGCACATTATCATGACCATTGGTAATTCCCTTGGCTTGTCAAACCAATGTAGTGATAGAACGTGGAAGAAAGGCAATGGTGTACTATACGTATAAACACTCGACCCATTTGCCAACACACGCTGAGGAGCAGCTCGCTCAGGTGTTTTCTTTACGGAGCGAGGAGGAAGAAGAGAAGAAAAGTGCGATTGAGATAGATCGAATATGGGAAATAAATAAATTGATTGCAAAAATCAATGTGCAATAATTAAAGATTATAATGATCTAATTAAAGCACTTTAAATAAGTTAAAAGTACACAAGGAATTGTACACGTAGCTGTGGGACAAGGGATTGCAATTTTACGAGAGTAGACAAGTAAATAGTAATTTTATTTAACAATTCAAAGTTATTTTTAAGAATTCACAACTGGTTTAGAGTTTAATTAAGTTGTAGTGGTTTTGTTAATTGATAGAAAGGAGGATGACTAGCGCTGCTGTGAAGAATTTATTGACAAAAGCTCTGCAGGCTTTTAAACTGCGACCAGTAAAGGATGGAGAATGTGCGGAAGGATTCATTTCAGAGTTAACAAAACTCCAAGATTGTGTTAAAGCTTTAACAGCAGAAGATCTCAATTTGGAAGAGACAGTCAACTCTATCCCGAAAACAAGCCAGTTACCTGTAACATTTGTGGACATTTTTGAAAACTCGCTAATGACCATCATGATAATTATAATGAAGCCTGGCAGTAAGATCCCATTACACGACCACCCCAAAATGTACGGCATGATTAAGGTGCTTGCGGGGCAGGTCAAAGTTCAGAGCTTTACGTTACTGGATGAACCTGGGAAGATTATTGACCATCCTAGTCCTAAAAATACTGTCATTTCGGCTCTCCGCCTACCAGAGAGTATTTTATCCAAGATTTCGTCTCCAGTTACACTTTCACCGGAAATACGAAATGTTCATGAGATTGAATGTTTGTCTGGAGAGCCTGGCCAGGAATATGCAGCTTTTTTAGATATTCTGAGTCCACCATACCCAGATGCTGATTCTTGTCATTATTTTAAAGTGGAGGAAAATGTTCAAAGGTCAGACGGTGGGGATGAGTTGCGAAAGTGTCGATTGGTGCAAACCGAATGTCCAAAGGACTACTTTACAGCTTGTACTTCCCTTGGACCTTTCTAAATTGGTAGTATTCCATCATTATTATCGGTCTACATCTTTATAAAGTTATTTTCAATATTGATTCCCGTATACCAGCGAATTTCGATGTAATATTTAATGACAAACTACACAAAAACTATTATTATTATTATTAAAATGTATGTTCGATCGTTACTCATATTTTATGTTTTTAAAACTTGTGATTTGAAAAACGATTGTTTATAACTGACTTGGTTTTTCTATTTTAGCTATTATTATATGACGTTTTTGTACCTTTATAAATGTTAAATTGTGATTTATTTAAATGGCATCAAACAGTATGGACACATATTTGCGTATGTTACTTGTAATTTTTGCAATATGTTGGATTAATTCCTTATTAATCACAAAAAAAAATCAGACTTAAACTTGCAGCTCAATGTGTAACTAAATAGTTTAACGATAACGAACTAGCAATACCATTTAAGAATAATTACAAGAGTGTCAAATTAGGCGTTTCTTTCAATGAATAAATAAATTAATATAGATGATGTGGATGTGAGTACAGAGTCTTAGGATATATTCTTGGAAGACATGACAAAAGAAAAATATCAATTGCTGGAAACTGTTAATTGAGACAAGTAAATTAATGACCTCGGAAAAGATTTTCATTTTTGTACATGGCTTTTACATACTCCAAAGGTCTTTGATATAACCTTGGAGCATCCGCTGCACTTGAGTTGGTGTTGTCACCTTCACTTGCTGGAACTGTAGATGATTCCGATTCTGGATCCAGCTTGTAAAAGTCAATCATATCCTCAACCATTGAATTAACAGCAACAAACGTTTCTTCCCCACTGAATATAAAAATAGAATTATTGTATTACAACCAGTTAATAACAATTTTAAATTTAATTAAACTTTCCATTCACCTGGGAATGATTTGATTTGCGGGTAAAAGGAATCCGTAGTCACCAGTGTCTCTTAGCTCATAACAATATGCAAACTTGATTCCTGCCACTCCTTTCGCCCAAATCATGCGAACCTCCTGATAATTTGAAAGTTAAATTGTTAAGTTAACCGTTATTTTTTGAAATACTCTAAAAAGTACTCCTAGTACAACTAAATGCAACCTGCAGCTGCGTAGAGAATTTCAGCAGTTGGTCCTCCCTTGTATTCTGTTCCATGAACACTTTCCAAAGCTTTCATTGCTTTGTTTCCGACCGACATCTAAAAAGAAACAAATGCTCGAAATAATTTTCATAACTGAATTTATTAGATTGTACCGTGGTACTTACCAAGTCGTCATAATCATCCGTTCGAATCTCGTCATAGCTCCAGGGTAGTAATAGAAGCTGGAACAGGGTCAAATTAATTAATTTTAAAACTCACAAGAATATTTTCAAGTATTAGCAACTTACCTGAGAATAGCTGTGAAAGGTCAAGAAAAGTTTAATGTTGTCCCTCCTTTCGTACACAAAGTTTTGGATGGAGGACACTTCTGGTTCGGAAGCAGCTTCAGGTCCGTGATATACTTGACTGCATGGATTGTCGCTAGTTCTAAATTGAATGGGGTAATATGAAACTACTATTTAAATATCAGTTGAATAGATTTCAGTGTTTTAAATTAACCCTTTTCCAGCCCATTGAAAGTCCCAATTACGATTTGGATCGACCCCCCTGCACCAGCCTTTACAGAGGATTTCAATTAATATAATAATTTCAATTTAAAGAAATAAAGTTATCTATCTATCTATATATATCTATCTAACCCAAAAATCCGCCTACAACTGGTCTTGGTCCGGATCTTGTCTTTCTCCAAAGGCGATCCACTCTGGTATATTCATAACCTATATGGATGTAATTAATAAAGCGGAAGCAAAGATTATATACCTAATTTTCTTTTACATTCATTTTTTACCATCAGGGTTCATCACTGGATCGATATAAAAGTCGAAATAGTTTGTAAGTCTTGAGTTCCTGTAGCGAGTAGCATGAGTAACTAATTCATTTGCAATGTAGGTAACTGTAGCAGGTGAAATCCTTAAAACAAAATATGTGCAAACTTTCTTAGTATATATTATTTGAATAAAAAGCGTTGGAAGTGCTATTTTCGCAATTTACCATTCCTGAAAAAAGAAAATCAATAATTTTGTTGTTATAAATTAAATTCAGACAGCCAGTATGTACATTAAACTCTTCAGTGTTCAGTCCCGTTTACTTACTCTTGCATGAATTCCTGAAAGAAACAAAAGATTAATACTTTAACCTTTTTGAAAACCTCAATAATAAGAATTGTTCGAATATACAAACCTCCATCAATCCAAATGGCTGGCTTGTCGGCTCTGGCAGGTCCAGTAGAGATCTTCATGATCTTTAGTGGACGACCTTCAGTACTGTTACCAGCAGTATAAAGTGTAACAACGTTTGGATACTTTTCCGCAAGGGAATCCATCCAATCATGGATCTGAATCAAAGGAATATCCGTTACCTTATTTTATTCTTAATAATCTTTTGCAATAATTTACTTACTGTTTGCAAGCGTTGATAACTTGTCCAATCCATTTCAGATCTAACTGAAGGTGGTTCGGCGACATAATTCAGCCTTTCGTACTCGATAGAGCTGTAAATAACGATCTTGATTAGGTCTTTGTGTGCCCCAGACAC
Source organism: Lepidocyrtus fimetarius (assembly GCA_036507315.1). Taxonomy (NCBI): domain Eukaryota; kingdom Metazoa; phylum Arthropoda; class Collembola; order Entomobryomorpha; family Entomobryidae; genus Lepidocyrtus; species Lepidocyrtus fimetarius. The sequence goes on from JAANSO010000823.1 coordinate 9,292, forward strand.
ACACATTGTATTACTCATGTAATAAATGCTTCCCCGACTTACTATTGCAAATTTTCAACAATTATTTTATAAGGGGCTCCTATTGAGTTTAAGTACGCTCTGAACAATAGGTTTTGCTTAGGAGGGATGAGAATGTCCGTCATCTCCAGCTTTGATGGAGGACTCCAAAAATCCAGCTCATCTTTAAGAAATAAATTCTTGATTGCTTCAAATGGGCGGGTTTGTGTGGCATTCACTCGAAAAACTTGATATCTGAAAAGAAAACCTTGATTAAAAGAAAATGTGTTTTTCTTTATTGCACATTGTACTACTCACGAATAAATATATTACCCAGTATAATCAACCTGGCATTCTGCAAATGCAAAAACCAGGGAAGTCAGAAAAACAGGAAGAAACCTTTTGAGCTCCATGTTGGGCAATCGTAGGAAAGTGAATGGTTCTCCTTCTTGTCGAAATGAGGCTATCTAGAAGATTGGTAGCAAAATCTGTTTTCTTTTCGATGGCATATAAAACAACTGGCATGATGAATAATAATTGCCAATAATTGCTCCAGTTATCGACCATAGATGAATATCCAAGTAACTTGGATATTCATCTATGGTTATCGACATGTTTTTTTGCAATTTCAAAAATAAAATTTCGTATTATAAGATTTACATGTCGCTAACGATGATGTCACAGTCACCATTTGCGTTCTGCGTTAATAAGTTTAACTTTATTTGAATACTTAAAATTGTATGAAATAGAAAGCATGGAATATATAATGGTACAGTAAAAGTTTGAATAATAAGTGAAATGAAAGGTATCAGAATCCCCACGAATAGAATGATGATGATTGTGATGCTTAAGATAATCAACAGATGTTAAATAAATCGTTTGGCATCAATGTTTCATTGTTTTTTATACTCATCATCTTCTTCTTCTTCTACACCTTCTTGTTTCCCATCTTCATCAGATTCATCATTGCCACTACTGGAAGCAGTTGTTGTAGTCAACAAAGGTGGCGGTTTAAATTGATAAATGGGCCCTGTAGTGCCTCCATTATTCACTCCATTATAAAGTAAAATTTTATTTGAATCTCGGATTTCATTCAGATAACGAGCTATAACTTTCACTCCCTCATAAGCTTCCTCTGCAGTTGGAAGAATTTTTTCAGGGTCAAGAAGAAATTTCTGCTCGCCAGTGTCCCGAAGCTCAATTGTATAAGAATATTTTATCCCGGCATATTCACGTGCCCAATCCTGGCTACCACCGCTGTACAAATCTGTTTTCATAAAAATAATAATATGATAATTTGTTTCATATGACTAGAGAAAAATAGGGTCATTAAGCGCATAAAATTATAGAAATGAGTAGAATCAAACTTTCATGATAAAATGAATCATAGTAATAGGCCACCTCACATTACCATTTTAATTACAGTTTATTATTCTCTTATATTTTAGCACTAGCAGCATAAATATATAAAAATAATTTAATAAATTACGTGTTTAAATTAATTACTCTTTGTAAAAGAGGAACAGTCCACAATTCATTAATTCAAACAGATGATAATAATTATTACATGTGGAACTTTTGTTAAAATCTATATAAGAATTTTTCTTCATCTGTATTTGAGTCCTTCTATGTCAACCTTCGTCCTATGAATCGGATCAGCCTGAATGATTGACTTGTAAATGTCCGCAAAAGTTGGTGGGATTCGTGGCCTTTCTCTTGCAACTTGTCTTGCGACGACTTTGACACTTTAATTTAACGTGAAAGTAAAATAAGCTCAAGTAAACATACAATTTAATTACAAACATCAGCACGGAGTACGGGAAAACTCTTCATTGTCATTGGAAGAGAAAACCGACTCAGGGCAAGCCCTGACTAAAAAATAGGTACCTGTTCCATGTTTCTTCACACGTGTGCAGGATTTGACCAGGAGGAAGGAGAAAGCCAAAATCGCCCGTGTCACGTAATTCTATCGTGTAAGAGTATTTGATCCCAGGAACTCCTTTGGCGTAATCTCGACTGCTTCCACTATTTGAATCTTATGGGTTTTTAGAAGCAAAATTTAACAAATAATAATTGACGCATATGACTAGAATATTTATAACAACCGAAATTATGGACCAAAGAATGATTCTACTCATTTAAATTATGAACAAAGTTGATGCAATTATTGAAAAAGGTAATATAAATACACATAATATCACTCACATAAAATGTGACTGGGAGCTCCTACTTCGTATTCTGTTCCATAGAGTTCTGCCAAAGCCTTTGTCGCTCTATTTCCTAAATCTTCCTATAAAAATATATTACCTGTTATGTTTTGCTTCAATTTTTTCGTAACCAATACCATGTTTGAAATTTTCCTCACCAACTCTTCATAATCTTGTGGAAGATCTTCAGTATAACCGTATGGAGTAAGCCATAGCTGCAAAGATCATTTATTAAAGGCCACCATGATTTTTATAAACTCTTTGGAAGCAAATTACTATAAAACAATTGAATGACATTTACTTGGGAATAGCTGTGAAATGTGAGATAAGCCCTGATTTTATTCCTGTTGTTAAAAAGATAATTAGCTGTACTATTTGCTTCTGGTTCGCTAAATGGATAAGGTCCAGGATAAGTATTTCTACAGGGATCGTCATTAGTTCCTGCTTCACCCCAGTGAAAGTCAAAATCTGTATTAAAACAAATATATTATTTATTCAACAATATATTCATTAGTCACCAGTAGTTTTATATTTTCCTTACTTCTATTGAGATCAANGAAAGTCAAAATCTGTATTAAAGCAAATATATTAATTATTCAACAATATATTCATTAGTCACCAGTAGTTTTATATTTTCCTTACTTCTATTGAGATCAACTCCAGGGCAAGTGGCCCCATTATGAAAAGATCGCGATTTTCTCCATAGTCTATCCTCATTAAATGTAAATTCGTATCCGTCGGGATTTAAAACTGGGATAATATGCCAGTCTACGTTTTCCAACAAGTCAGCGTCCTGAGGTGGAAGTGACATTAACTTTCCAGTTATATATGTAACTACGGCTGGTGAGATCCTGCGAGGAAAAAAAGATTCATTTAATCTAACCAACAGAGATGGTGGGGCAGAAATGTATTTAAACGGCAATTTACCATTCTCTTGCATGAATTCCTCCATCAATATATCTGCAAAGAACATTAAATTTACTTGTTATTCAAACAAAAATCTACCAAATCGGAGACTTTTTTTTAGATAACATCTCTTACATGACTGGGTTATTTTTTTCAGGATTTTTAGATAGTTTTATCATTTTCAAGTTTCTTCCTTCAGTAGATTTTCCAATTGTGTCTATTTTGGCAATTTGAGGATTAAACGCAGACAAAGAGTCCAACCAGTCATGAATCTTGACATGAAACAGTAAATACAAAACACATGAATTAAACTTTTGATATAATTTATTGAATTTAATACTTTTTCGTATACATTTTAAGATAAAAACATTTTTCTGTGGATTTATTTAGTTTTTTGGATTACCGTGTTAAGTCGTTGATAATCTCTCCAGTTCATTTGCCCACCTGCTTGTCTAGTTGATCTTTGCTTCTCTTTCTCCACAACCCTTTTAAAAATGAATCCACAAGACTTTATTGAAACATTCCATACACAATTTTTAAAATGTAATGAAAAAATCTCAACCTCTGAACATCAGGAATCATCACAGTGTATTCAAGACCGTGTTGACTCAGGTATGTCTCGGCATTATTTAAGTCTTCTGGTGGCACCTTATTTGAATTGAAAAGTAAAACGAATTAATTGCAAAGAGACTCTGTGTTATTACGTATCTGTTCAAGAATTATAGCTACCATAATATCAGTTGGTCTCATTCTACTGGGATCCGACCAAAAATCTAGTTTGGTAAATTTCTTTTGCAAATTCAAAAGAGCTTTGTATTGAGTATCGTTCCTTGCTTTCTTGACCGTGTAAACTTTATATCTGTACAACAATAGTTATGATTAATAAATAACCGCAACAAGAAACCTTTGTCGCCAGCTTTATAATGAACCTTACCCATTATAGCGTTTTTCTGTTAGTACCAACACAAAAACTGTAAAGGCCACAACTCCAGCTAGAATTCCTCGAAATCCTATCATCTTATGTATTGTATAAAACAACTTTCACCGAATCAAATCACAAGCCAAGTGCAGGAACTTCCTGCTAAAATCCAAATGATCTCTACGCTTGTAGTTTGCAAGTGTTTTAAGCGTTTATTGAATGAGATGCAACCAGGTAAATAATTGCGAATCTGTGCTCACTTTTATTGTGAGGGTGCCGTGAAAAGGTCCCGTTAATTAGTTTCAATGCATAATTAGATTACAATTTACAATACTAGCTTCAGTACGCGATCAATAAAAGTGCATGATGGTGTCCACATATTTATTTTCACAACCAGACATTACTTTCCCCCAATTCTTCTCTAAAGTAGTTCACCAGTGATATTTATATATTATGGCTCCAAATACTTTACGTTTTGGTCATTGCATATTGCTTGTTTGGTGTCTAGGCGTCCTCCCACCCACATCAATTTCCCACCATAGGATTATTCCATTACCCCACCCACCCTGTACATATTCCTACCGGCCATTCTCCCACCGTGTCCTCTTCCCACCTCTGCGTCAAATTTGTATAAAAATATTTTAAAACAGAACCCAACCCCACCTTAAAGAGACAAAATTTAACCGTTTTATTACGTATTACTTTATTATAGCCACGTTGGAGCTAACAATTACTTATTGAAGTTTACACAGGGTGTAAAACGGCAAAAGTAGGAGTAGGAGAAAGTTGAAATGGGAAAAGGACACTCTGGGAGAATTGCCGGTGTTAAAAATGTACAAGTTGGAAGCTGGCGAGGGTGGTAGAAAGCCGGCTTCCGCTTGTTTGTATCTAAAAAATTAATTGATATTTAATAAAAATTCAAACTCAAAGTTTTAGTTCATATAGTAAGGCATGTAATACAAATTAGTCATAGTTTATTGCAATGAAATGGGAGTACTTTGCATAGTCCAAGAAACTTTTATTTTATTCTGTTCTTCATTTTCTTATTAATAAAGCGAAATGAGTAAAGCGGAAATTGTACACAATAAAGACAAGGTGTTGCTAATTCAAAATAATTTTTTCAGATTCCTTTCTCCTTAGAATTTTACATTTTAAAAAGTATTAGTATTTCTAGCTGTAGCTCTATCCAAAAACTCCACCAAACCCACAGCGATTTGCATTTGGACTTTGTTCTTTCCTTTCAAAGACTTTTCTGTAAGAGAAATTTTGGTATACATAGTACATGGGTTTCAAAAGATATATACGTGGCTTAAATACTGTACTTTGTAGCACACACATATTACGGCGATGCCTTGTTTGTACTTTCTTTTCATTTCCTGTAAACTGTAATACTGGCCTATGCTTTTTAAATGCTGCTCTCTACTCATGATTTCAGAATTTGTTGGAAAGGCCAAGCTTGATTTTGTTGACGAGATACTCATAAACCACGTTAAATCCATTTTCCAGCTGTCATTTTCTAAGAAACGAGATAAACTTGCATATGAAAGCACACAAGTCGGTAAACAAAAGTCTTAAATTAATATATTTAAACTTGTGCAGTTGACAGAATAATAACTGTTGGCAGCTATTGAGTGTGAAAAGTGTTACAGGAATTACTGAAATCGTTATTCCTGGTTAAATTACGGTGCTAATCAAGGGCAAAGTTAGTTTTTCAAAATTAGGTAAGTCTATTTAGATAAGGTAATGAATTTGTGAAACTATTTTCTTTTCGGCCTATTCAGTTTCAGAATGTAAGGATATTTTGACTATGCTAGTATTCAATTGATTGTCAATTCATATAAGAATTTGGCAAGGTTTTGCCAAAAGTGATTACATTTTGTATTATTCGGTGACGCATGTCATCTTCACACGATAAATGCCTAGAGATATACAATTGTGATGCAAAATGTAAAGACGAGCGTCAATATCCCAGTGATTACAGACTATTAACGCAAGCTAATATGTTTGCCGGTTTTTTAAGCATGCTAATTTGATAATACAAAATTTCTAAGCCTATTTTTCTTCATGGAAAAGGATAATTGAAGGCAGTGACCTCGTTATTTTTCAATGAGACTTTCATCTTACAAGTAACTTTGCATTGACTAATGACGGACTAAACTGCATCATTATTTTAAAGGCTTAATTTTAAATTGTTTCACTCGGTACTTGATAAAGTCAAATCATCAATAACTTTTTAGCAATAATGAATTCCGTGGTGGTTCTGCTACTGTCTTTATGGTTTTGTTATAATATGAGGAAATTTTATTAGTTTATGACATGCCATGAAATCCTCGTCTTTCACTTGTCTAAGAAATTAGCTATCAAGTCACTCGCAATGAAAATTATTCTTTTTTAAAAACGGTTTCAGATATTTATGCCTACGCAAGTTTTGCACAAACATGTCATAGTATAGTAATCTATGTAATAAACTATTAAGCACGAAATCAAATCATATTTTCTTATCAGTTGGCCATCTGTGTTGACTGAAACCGTCACACATTTTATCGTCAGTGCAACCATTTTTATATGAGGCATATTATATTTCTAGTTCTACTATATTCCAGGTAAACTTTTGTTCAATCTAACAAAACATTTTTATTAATGTTTGTTTAACTGATTGAACTGTGCATGTAGCATATCGGCACATCATCAATTTACACCAACTGTTCCAACATTTTGATTTTTAAGCTTATTGTTGAAATTGGTGCCGTATTGTGCAGAGTGTAAAAACCTTGCACTTTTTACAAGTACAAGTATTGTACGTGGCAAATTAAGAGAAAGTTAAAATTTGGTGTTAAAAGTGACAAAATGGTAGGTTCAAGGGTTAAAATAGTCGCCACTTCGCCAATTTTTAGTAATATAAAGTCTGACATATTATTTTCTTGGTTTTGCAGGAAGAATCTTATTTGCATTTCAATTCAAACATGAGTGCCGAAACAGGACTGGTACATTTGAGGCAAAATGGTTTACAAAATGGACAGAGAAAAGTTGCATTAATAACTGGTATTACCGGACAGGTAAAAATATTTACTTATTTTTGCAAGTTTAAAACGTATATGTTCTCATTTTCTCATTGATATATTATTTTAAAAATCAAAGGATGGCTCATATCTGGCGGAACTCTTGCTTGGCAAAGGATATGAAGTTCATGGAATTATTCGCAGATCCAGCAGCTTCAACACCGGAAGAATTGCCCATCTTTACGCAGACCCCCAAGGACACAGGGAAGGAAAAATGAAGCTACATTATGGTGATATGACAGACAGCAGCTGACTTAGTTAAAATAATTGTTCAAGTCCGTCCTAATGAGATTTATAATTTGGCTGCTCAAAGTCACGTAAAGGTTAGTTGTTTTGAATTTGAAAGTCATACCAACCCTTTGGACGTTATATTGACTTAAGATTCATTTTTTGTGGGGTTTTCAATTACACAGGTATCCTTTGACATGAGTGAATATACAGCAGAGGTGGATGCAGTGGGTACATTACGGATTTTGGATGCTATTCGAACCTGTGGAATGGAAAAGGAAATCCGATTTTATCAAGCCAGTACTTCTGAGCTGTATGGTAAAGTTCAAGAAACTCCACAAAAAGAAACAACTCCTTTTTATCCACGTTCACCGTACGGTAAGCTTGGAATATTATTACTATTATTTCCATAATTAACCTGATAATAATAGTTTTTAACTTGAATTGATTTCTAGCGTGCGCAAAACTTTACGGATATTGGATTGTAACCAACTACCGAGAAGCTTATGGAATGTTTGCTTGTAATGGTATATTGTTCAATCACGAAAGTCCAAGAAGAGGAGAAAATTTTGTAACAAGGAAAATCACAAGATCTGTTGCAAAAATTCACCTTGGGCAAATAGAAACTTTTGAGTTGGGAAATTTGGACGCTCACAGGGACTGGGGACATGCCAAAGACTACGTTGAAGCAATGTGGCTCATGCTTCAACAAGAAAAGCCAGAAGATTTTGTCATTGCGACTGGGAAAGCTCATAGCGTTAGGGAATTTGTGGAGGAATCTTTCAAAATCGTTGGGAAGGAAATAATCTGGGAGGGTAAAGGAGTTGATGAAGTGGGCAAGGAAAAGGACACTGGGATCGTCCGAGTTAAAATCAATCCAAAGTATTACCGTCCAACTGAAGTTGTAAGATAGCAAAGATTTTTGTCCGCTTTTTCTACGCTGTTCTAATATGTGGTATAAGATTCAGCATTTAAATAATTTTCCTCACAGGATTACCTTTTGGGTGACGCAACAAAAGCCAAGAAATCCTTTGGTTGGACACCTAAAGTTGATTTCTTAGTAAGTATAAATTTACATGTTTTTATCTGAATTTTTATGGTTTATTGGTAACTTGTATTGCTTTTGTACTGTCAACAGGGTCTGGTTAAGGACATGGTCGAGTCTGACTTGGAGCTTATGAAGAAAAATCCAAGCGCCTAAAATTACCATTGTATTATGGATGACGCAATAAGTTTATACTTATTCATTTTAACCAAAAGGAAATTATGGATGCTACTAAGAATTTATTTATTGATTTTTAATGTATTTGACTATAATTACTTTTTAGTTTGACGACGGCATAGTTTCAATTGTAAATATTTTACTTTCCAACATTCCATTTTAATCGTGATAAAAAACCAATTTCATCAATCATTTTCAAAACGATTTCCACTAATCATTCGTGCAATCAACCAATTTTATACTATTACGTATTAAAAGTATTTATTTTACACAGTTTTTAGTTTGCAGTTATATAAATATTTTAAAATAAATTTCTGCCATGCCAGAAACAAAAATCTCACTTAACAATATTTCATTGGAATAAAAAATAGGCCGCTATTCTATCATGGGATTCACTTTTTGTATGTTTTGTACCATTCAAGTCATAAAAACCGTTTACGATTAGTTTATAGTTTGCCTCAATTGAATGTTTCAGTTAAATATTTAAGTTCAATTCATCACTATTTATGCTTGGTTAGTTTATTTCAATTCCATTTGCTTCCTAATACCATGCAATACTAAAAAAGTCTCTGGATTTTATCATGTCTCAAATCACCCATAAACAACTGCCCATTCCAATCGTTCGGTTTATCACTGGAACCTTCAAACCTAAACATTATTTTAATAATTGTAAGCAAAGCTTATCCCTCAAATTCTCTTGGAATATCTAGTTTTTGAATCAACAACGAATAAGAAGAAGTCGAAACATAAATAATATATCAATATCGAAAGATTTGACATAATGTTGATTTTATGATTTATTATCTAGAAACTCTTTTATTATTTACTGTTTTGATTCCAAAGATGTAGCTGGATGGAATTGTTGACGAACAAAGGTGCTTTCCTTCTTGTCAGAAAAAGACAGTAAATGTAATGATTATTAAGTAAGCAAGTAAAAGACGCGAATAGCCACACACACTAGTAGTGTTTTACTCTGTGTATTATTATGATAATAATGTCTTGGTTGTTTATATATCCATTCGTCGACTTGTATGTTTTGTTTTGTTGGATATGTTTTATGTTTTCACTAAAAATGTTATTCATCAAATTATCTCACTCTTTCTGTCTGTATTATTTTTTGTATCGAGTATCAACTATCAAAACTCCGCTTCATTTCACTCCGTCTTCTCCCCGTAAAAACGGTACTGTAAACAAAATGCATATGAATAGTAAAACACACACAGATAATGATAATATATATATACGGGTCTGTGATTATGTAGATGAGGTTGAATAAACGAAAGCGATTTGTTTTAGGATTGTATAAAAAAGGAAGCAAAATTAACTTTTTTGGTGAAAGAACAACAATGAGATATCAATAAACTGTTGGAAAAGTAGTAAAAAATAACTTCAAATGTTTTTGTTATTTAACTGGCGTGATTTTTTTGTCGGCAACGCTTTAAATACTTCTAACCACACACCAAAATGGCTGGATTAGTCCGCCACCCACTGCTGCCAGCCCAACAAGTCATTATTCAATGAAATGAGCTCCAAACTGGATGGATAATGAGTTATTTCTCTCATTTAATTGAAAAATAGAATTTGTGAGGTTCAATTTGCGTTTAGTTGGAGAATAAATAAAAGTATTAATTAGTTACGGGTTAAATAAAATTAGATTAAATAAAATGGAAAATAATTATAGTTTGCAGTGCAAGAAATTAAAAATTAGTGCAAGCAAAGACCTTGCAGTGAACTCAAAAAGAGTGTCCCCCTTTCTGCCCTATTACCAATCAAAACAGATTTTCGTGAACGGTGAAAGTTTTGAATCAAAATCGCAATTAGCAAGTGCACATGTTCAAGACGAAATCAGTCTATTGGAAAGTCTTTTCACGACCCCAGCTTCCACAAAATCCCCTACTACTACTAGCACTAGCACAAACTCAGCAAAAACTTTCCCCAACTCATCATCATTGTTAATGCAAGGAAGGTTATCATCACTGTCAACGTCATCCCTTCTTTTCACCTTACGCCATCATCATCCTCATCACCATGTTTATCACAACGAACGTAACTCGGCAGCTTCTGGTTTCATTCCTCACATCATCCCACCCACCACCATCTCATCATCATCAGAAAAAGTCGTGGCAGAGGATTACCTGAGAAACTTTTACTGTCAATATGAAAAACCTCCGTATTCATACATAGCTCTGATTGCAATGGCAATAGAAAGTTGTGCAGAGAGAAAGTTAACTTTAAATGGGATTTACAACTACATTATGGAAAAGTTTCCATATTATAGAGAGAACAAACAAGGGTGGCAAAACTCAATCAGACATAATCTCAGCTTAAACTCTTGTTTTGTCAAGCTTCCAAGGGAGAAAGAGAGTCCAGGAAAGGGAAACTTTTGGACTTTGGATCCAAACTACGCAGACATGTTTGAGAATGGAAATTACAGAAGAAGAAAGAGGCGACAAAATCAACAGCAACAACAATAGGCTACAGCAAAATCCCTCGCATGGCTTATTCTCAGAGAAAGATGAAGGAAATGGAGACAACTGTAGTGATGCAAATGAACGCAACATGATAAGGAAAGGAGATGATTTGACACACAATTTTAGTTGTAGAGTAAAAAATAATAATGAAGATTGGTTAAAACATTGCCAAAAATTAGAAAATAAGCAAAAGGGTATTATTTTATTTACTGAAAATTGCAAATCTGACCTAAAACAAGATATCTGTATGTCATTCAAAGCAAAAATGTTTCAGATAAAAAATTTGTTGCAATAGATATAAATTTTAACCAACATTTATCTTTAAGCACTGTCAAAAAGTTAAATTCCATGTAATAAAAACGTTTTGTCAGAATATCCAATTCTTTCTACAAAGTAATTTCGCTGTATCTTATAATTTGATCCATCTGTAAATTAATTTGATGTGAAAAACTAGCCAGCCCGGCTGCGGTTGTCACCACCATCCCACAAAATTATATATTATTTTTAAAAGGGAAACGATAGCAAAATTTACTTTTATAGTGTTATCCTTTCCCCTTTTAAAGTAATATTTGATGACGGACTCGATTAACACATCATCCACTCTTTTGCCAAGAAAGATCCAATTTACAGGATCAGTTCAGAAGTTCAAAAGATGCCCTTTCAATTTATAAAAGAAAAGTTGCGTTGTTGGGGTGGTGGTGATGGTGGTGAAAGAACAAAAGTGGGCCCTAGAGGCCAAGAGGGATTATTATTGGAGCGTGTAATGAATTCGTTTTGCAATGAAGGTGGTAAGTACAAAGCACACAAGAGACACAAGCAAAGTTACATTTTTTCCGCATAAAATATTTTTTTATTCTTGAGCGATATGAAGCAAAAATATGATGATAGCTACTCTTTCCTCTTTTGAAAACTATGAATAACTTTCTAGAGGGGCTCTTTTTTAAGTGCTCTCCTTTTTCCACTAAAATAACAATACACATGGCGTGGCGGCTGCGGCTTGTTCTCTCTTTCTCGCTTCTTTCTCTCTCCGTTTTTACATTTTGTTGTTTTTATTGGGTGGATAATCGTCCTTTTTGCTCTAGGAGATTGGCTGGAAATAAAAGGATGAGAAGAGTAGATGAAGAAGTAGGGAGAGAAGCAAAAAGAAATGAATGGATATGAATGTTCCATTTTCTATTTATAAAAAATACATTCTTCTTCTCTCACTCAAACTCATTTCCATCCTTATCCATTTATGGTTATCTCATCATATACGATTGTCTGGATAGTTTGTGGAGAGCTGAATAAGAGCAACTCAACAATTCATTTTATGCCGGAGAAAATATAAAAAGTTGAATGATGGAAAGCTGCTGCTGTGCTAGGGGGAACGAGAAATGGATTTATTCAAGAGAGGTGAATATGGATGGATTTAATAATATTGTAAAGGTATTATTGTTATAATAATCCAGTTTTCTGTTTGCTATAACATGGCTCTATCTCTCCGGATCAGTCGCGGAAGGATTGGATAAAATATAAATGTCGCAAGTCGCAACCCTTACAATATCTAATATAGTAGATAAAGTTTATTATATAACATTCTATATTTTCATATAAATTTATTTCCTTCTTTGCTTAGGTTCCGACTTGGGAAATTCAGCATTTGAACAGTAGCTTATTGAACAGAACTTTTCTGTCCTGTCGGGTCGATTTGTTATTTTTACGGATGATGTCTGACGGGAAAATGCCAAAGTAGAGTATCGAGTGAGTGGTTTTATAAAAAAAAGGTGAAACAGTTATTATATAGTGTGTGGTAATAATGCTAAACCAACCATTGATAATTATGTACATTTAAAATGGATTTATATTATAAAAAATATTTTAGCACAGACCAAAAGTATACGGGCTTTGTGATATCAATCAATGATATGATTAAAAATGAAATGCTAAGCTTCCATTTTCCCAAGAAAAACACAATTCATTAATCATTACATTTCTTTTTTCTTTTAAAAATTGTCAGTTGCAATTTGGGACAAAAAGCCTTGTCATAACATGTAATTTTTTACGTTGAAAGAAAAAGGCACACCAGGATAGAAAGGAGACAATTTTTTTAATGAAAGTTTTTTTTCATTTGTCTACCAAACTAATATTGTCCAATTATTTGTCAGTAGTCTTTAACTAGAAGCTTGTTTGAAGTTTGAAAAAACATTTTTTTTGTGTTTACTTAAACAAGATATTTTACTGTCGGTTCACGAATCTATTGTAAGGAAAGGCAAAATCATTTTTATACTTAAGCGTTTGACAAAATGA
>JAANSO010000824.1:0-22585 GCA_036507315.1 Lepidocyrtus fimetarius
ATCCTCAATGATCTATTTTGGAAATCTCACCATGAAGCTTCCAAAAGGATATTCCATGCGAAAATAGGAACTGATTTCAAGTTGGAAGTAAACGGGAAAGAATTTCCATGTCACAAATGTATTTTAGCAGGTTGTAAAGTGATTATTCATTATATTTTACGTAAAAATATCAAAATGCATGCATCATTTTCTAATTTTTATTTTCAATACATGCCCAATAAAGTTTTTATTGGAAATTAAATTTGTTTCTTTTGAACTTTCTCCTGAGTAAATTGATAAGAAATCAAACAAAATTATTTGAAAAATGTGCGTGGGATCGATGTTTATAGGGCATAGTGAAGTATTCAACCGAATGTTTGCAAACGATAGCAACAACAGAAGACAAGCCTCATTATTTCCATCCACGCTGGTGATGGAGGGAATGTCAGTGATGGGGGTTGACTACTTTCTCAAATACTTGTACTACGGCGATACAAGTTTTTCCCAACTTTCAGCAAGTTTGGCTTATGAACTGATGAGAGCAGCAGAAAAATATCATATCCCTCACTTAAGGAGAGCCAGCTATGAAATCCTTGACTCCAAACCTTTGGATGATTTTGACTGCAAAACTGCTCTAAAAATTTACTTACACCCTTCATCTCCTACTTCAACGGCTTCATTAAAACAGAAAGCTCTTCAATGTTTCACAAAGTAAGACAATTTATATGAGAATGAGAGTCAGTTTACAAGTTGCCGGATAAAATATAAACTATGTTTGAGTATTTATTTGGATTGTTTATTTGAAAAGAATTTATTTTAATTGAATCGCGGTTTTTATCTGTTCCCACCGCAGAAACTACTCGGAGTTGGTAAAGAGTGAAGAATTCGTAAAACATATTCGAAGAGAAAAGGGAATGCGCCCAAGAAATCCTAATCAAGGTCCACAAAAACAAATAAAGGTCTAAAAACATTGGAGGATATTTTCAATTTTCTGGAAAATATTTAAAAGTTGTAAATTATTTAAAACCACTGTCAACATACTTTGTATTATAGCTATACATTTAAACCGAAAACTTTGTGTATTTGTTTTATGCATTATAAGTACTTAAATCGCTGCCACAAAGTTCAAACAAAGATGTTTCAAAAATAGTATGGAAAATCTATTTGGTTTTAAATAAATCAATGTAATAAAATTCTGTCCGTTTCACTGTGATCAAAATAAAGTATTCACAACAAAGATTTGCAATGCATTTACTAAAAAACTATGACCTTTAAGGCCTTTTTATTTCATTCTACATATAATATTTGTATTCTTTTTATAAATTTATTATGTCTATACATTTAATTAGTTACTACTGCATATTCAAAAAATACATAAATACATACATACACTTAAATCGTAGCATTGACCACATCCAAGCTTTATAAAATCTATTAATACTATTATGTACTATGAGATCAATTCATCAAGAAATCAAATCTACTTCAAAAAATAATGTCGCTCTGTTACGGTTACATTTACTATTGCAACAGAGTTTTAGCTTTACAACTGAAGTTGAAACACATCGACCAAAGTAGTTTTGGGAATTCGAAAGACCCAGGGACGGAACTTCTCCTTTTGTATTTTGACTAGTAAAGAAATGGAGGCAGGAAGCCCGTAATAAACAGGTTGGTGTGGAATCCCAGAGTGGGCTCATATGTTGAAGTTCATATACCCCCAGATTGTGAAATGTTAAGTGTAGAGAAAGGAGACTACTGCATGTAGGTGACAGGCAAGTAAAACTCAATTAAGTCATAAAAGGTTTTAACTCAAAATAAGTCCAACGTCACAAAACCTAGAAATAAGAAAAAGAAAGTTGTACAACTTGATACACTACGATTATAGCTTGTTTAATTATCACCCTTATAAATTTAGGTTCACAAAATGTTCACTAAATGTGAGCTAATACTTCACTACGATTGTCTGTGTGGGTGTATTAATTTGGGGTGAAAACTGGACATAGCCTTACGAAACATAGATTTATATATTTATTAGAATCATATTGCGTAATTCGTATCATGTGTATGCGGAAGTTTGCTGTTTTGTACGAAATCGTCATATTGCATTGCTAGAAGNATCATATTGCGTAATTCATATCATGTGCATGCGGAAGTTTGCTGTTTTGTACGAATGCGTCATATTGCATTGCTAGAAGCTACTCTGCGTTTTTGCTTTTTCGCAATAATGAATTTAGAACTAGAATTAGATAAATTTTTAGCCTTAAGAATGTTTTTCAAATCAGTGAAAGCATACGGTATTTTTATCTGTTTTTGAGGTGAGTTTCTAAAAATATTACCTACTACTCTGTTTGGAAAAGAGAAAAACAGAATGAAATCTTTTACTTGTAATGTAAAACTACATGTAGAATAAGAGTGTCAACATGAAAACATTTGTTACACCAAATCAACATATCAAATGCCATGTTTATTGCTAAAACTATTTTAGTACATTTTTTATTTCCTTTCCATGTACACATGTAACACATAATAGAAAATTTCATTTCCTATCTGATGAATATTATCTTCCTTTTTCTGCTTTCTCCCATCTTATCATGTTATTAAAGGGCAAAGGCGTACTTTTTACTAAAAATTTTATATGAGAATCTAAATAATTTGTATATTGCAAAATACTTTGATGATTGCAATTTTATCACACATTTTATCAAAGGCACAGGCCCGGGGAAAATTGAGTTGCTTTCCGTCAAAATAGGCATGCAAAAAGCCATACGCTTTTTTATCCTAAAACGGATTGGTTTCGCAGTCTTATTTTTTGCCTGAATAATTCCAAGAGGAATCATTCAAATTACAAACGAAAACTATTCGCCAAATATATTAAAAAGGGACCGATATAATATTTATTTTTATTAGGTGAAGGCTGCTGTTAGCCGGAGCATATTATGTGTTATAAATATCACCCAACCCCAATTATTTCCTGACTAATATCCTCAATTCGTTTTGATATGAGATGTAATCTTTGAAATATTGGTAAAGAATGACGATAACTTATGCCATCATGTAACTATTTTTGGAAAATGGCATTTATTTTGTGTGGGTAGAATTTTGTATTTTTCCTGATTCTTAATAATTTTGAGCAAATGATATCTAGATAAATTAAAGTGGAATTTGTTGTTTCATGTTTTAGATTAGTTGATTTAGATATCAGCTCTGGATTGTGTTATGCATTTTTCGAAAAGCGCAGACTATAGTGGGTTCAGATTCCAATTTAGCAATTCTAATTTTTTGAACCTCAATATATTACATGTTTAGTACTTTAGTACCGTTAACATTTTGTGACATGTTCTTTTAAAGGAGGTAACCCAGTTGTCTCTCTATTTGCCAAAAGGAAATGGCGAGACTTTTACATGTCCTAATTTGACAAAAGTAGCTGATATGAAAGAAAATGTTTGCTTAAGCGTCTCTCGATTACCATACTTATTATTAGCTTAGGAAACCCAAATTGGGTTAATGTATCTAAAACATAATTATCATTTCCGAATGTCTCTTACCATAATTAATGATTCCGACAAGTGGTTCATCGTTGTCATCATCTTTTTCGGAAACGTGTCCCGTCTAATATCTTCAATGTAATCTTTTTAAGCCAAAAAAAGAAGATTTGGTAGTAAAAATGTGCAGCTATTTCTCTTCTATATACAAAAATGGGTCTTCTTTAGGAATAGTCCGAGAGCTTTTCTCTGAAAGAGATTCTTCATCAGGATAAATACTTTCCAATTCTTCCGATGATCCTTCAAAAGAGTCTGGCCGTTGTGGTTGTTGTTGCTGTTGAAGCGGTTCTAAATTTTCTTGTTGTAGTCGATAAATCTTTGGCCGATTCTGCAAGATTTCCTCATTTAAGGGAATCTCAGATTCCCCCGGAGAAAACCTAATGGATTTCTTTTTACGGCCTCTAGAATAACAAACACGAGTACAAATATTTATTACTCTGATAACCCAAAAACGTTTTAAAAAGTAATATTTTTTAAAGGGGAAGTGATTCGCAAAAGTTAAATTTTACTTACAAAACGCGAAAGTCAATGATTCCATATCCGGGTGGATGTTCTCCATGTGCCCCAACCCCCTTTTTACGATCCATACGAAACTTGTGCCTTCCGTACTTTTGTAGAGCAAGCAAAGTTTCGAGTTCAGCTATGCGTTGATCTGATTGTCTTTTCTGCCTGGATCTGGAAAAATGAAAAGAAAATTGTCAACTCTTGTACTTTTCCCATGCTAAAGTCGTAAAAATTGAAAATATGACGCATGGTGCGTAAATTGCGTGTAGCATAAACGATAAACCTTTTTGATTAATATTATTTCAAACAAAATTTTTAAAGTATGTATGACAATGATAAATGAACATATAGAAAATATATGAGCTTTTGTGCTTACAATGAGTCTGATTTGGTTGGTCGGGCAGACACTAACGTCGTTGTTAGTATAGCCAGCAAAACAACGAGTAAAAATCCAATAGGCTTCATTTTTAAGAATTTACAATTCGTCCTATTACTTGACAATAAAATTTTAAAATGCTTTTCACCACCACCAAAAATATTCTAAACTGCGTTGAGACTTTATGAGGTAAGCGTCACAGTAAACTTTCTCCAAAAATTCGACCTCACTTTCACTTTTATTTATTTTCACTAGTAAAAATTATTTGGTATTTGGATATTTGAGGGTATTATTCTGAACAGGGAAATATTATGTTTCAAGTTTGAGTAAAGTTGACACTGAACTGTTATTAATTGCCAGAGTATCTATCTAGTTTTCTCTGTCCAAAACTCTGATCATTACTATCCAAGATGCTAAATATGAGTGAATCGCATCACCGTTCCTCAAACATGTTTATATAGGGCAAAGGAAAAGTGCGAGTTAACCGCATGACCGTACTACATTACCCTTTGAAACAGATGCGGCTGTAGAAACGTTTGTCATGTATCCATTATATAGATCATTGCAAAGATTTCATTTACGTTCGTATCTCATCAGTGTCAGCAAGAAAAAATGCATGCAAAATTTTTGCAAGCTTTACAAGCTCATTTTATGATTCAGCACATGATGGTTTCTGAGTTTGTGGGAAGGATAACCATTCATAAGACTAGCTACGACCGTCACAACTTTTTACAACTTTACATAATAATGACAACATGATATAATGAATGAAAGTGTGATTGTGATTCATCGTTGGAGGAGTTATTTTGAATGACCATATGTACAACTACTTCCCTATCTTGTTCATTTTTGATCAACATTTTTAGCTATTTTGATTTCAAACGGAATTGGTCTAAAACGTTTATGTGCTATCCTACGCATGGTCTAAATTTGCTACATAGGTGCGATTTCAGTTACATCAGACAAACTCCACAAAAAAAGTCAGCAGACGTTCTATTCAGTTCTTACAGGTTCTATTCTGCAATGCGTCTTCCAATGTTATACCACATTAGGATTCGGCTTGATGATAAGAGATTCCTGTGTTGCATCAGACTTCAAAATTGACAGAACTTATTTTTTTCACCTAAGCCCTTGTTTTTTCTATTTAACTTGAACTTGAATGACAGCAATAAAAACACAAAGCAGTCAAGTTGAGTGAAAACGTAAGTTTTATTAATCCCAGGGAAGATTTCTTTGCAAAAATGTAGAACTTTGAACAGAAGAGTAATTCTTTTGATGAAAGTATTCTGAATTTTATCATTCTCTTTCTGTCAAAACCAAATGTATGAGAGTAGATTTGGGATTTTATGGAACTGAAATGTCATCCACCGGGATGATGATGATGTAATGCCTTACCATTTTCCAATGTGTCAAAAAGATGACGACCATAAAACAGAAGGCAAGCAGCATACAAGTAGTTATTGGATGGGACTTCCCGACCTAAATTTAATCCAATCAAATTGTAACTAACAAATGTTTAGGAATGTAAGTTTGGAAATTTGACAAGATGTACTACATACTACATGTGGGTAAACTTTGTTGACAAGATCCATATCAGAAAATTGCTACAAGTTATTGATTAGATGTATGAGTGGAGGATAAACGGCTAAGCCATAAACGCTTTTAGGTATGCAACCTAATCAGCAGAAACAATAAATCAATTACAGTTAGCAATCAATTAGCTAAAAATCTGTTGGATTTTCAAGGTACGTCTTCTTACGGTGTGGGAAATCCATTAAATATGTATCGTTTTAGATGAGTCGATTTCCTTTACGCATTGTATGGTTAAAATTTAAACAGACATCGAATGAACTCATCAACGCATCATCGCAAATAAATCATTGTGGTGTGGAGTCCTCCGGCTAATACTTTAAATTTCACATTCATACATCACAATCATTATACTAATCCATTTCTTCTCGTCATGCAATGACAATGACGAAATAAATGAAATCATTTCACTGTAAAAAATGACGTCTGTCCAACAACCATATATCTTTTATGTTGGATTTCAAAACGTCATTAAATTATGAGTGCGAATTTTCCTGACGTCCTATTCATGTCCAGTGGAAATGACTAACGACCGATTTTTGTGCGAAACCAAAACTTGAAATAAAACAGACTATGTAAACAGTCTTTGATGGGGATACCATCAATGCGTATATGAAGATAAGAATTTTTTATTTGACTAGTAGTAAGTGGAGGGAAGCATAGAGTTACTGATTACATAGTGAATACAAGTAGGTACAGCGTTGCTTGATTGAAACTGACGTTCTTAAGAATCCGGACATTGCTATTATGATCACTTCCTCCCCTATAGTGTACTTTTCATGATTCTTTGAAATGAATGGAGAGTTATTTTACTTGTCTGCATCAACTACCTCACTCGCTTACATTGTTACTTTTCCGTCCTTTACGTACACGTGTGATTTTGAATATGCATTGTTGAGATATGCGAATTGTAAACTTTGCAACAATCGTTTTTATTTCAACAGCAACAGGTTTCTACAAGCTCAAAATGCTTGCAAAAAACTGCGATTTGAAACAAGGTGAAACTTGTGCATGCTCCAATTTAGTTTTGCAAACGTTTTCACAGGTGTATTTGGCAGGTGTTGAACCTCAAAAGTTGATTTTTGGCATGAAACAGGTGTTGAACCTCAAAAGTTGATTTTTGGCATGCAACGAAAATAATATGGCAAAAATTAATTACTTGTTTTCACATGTATACCATATAAACTTCATTACAGGTTTCATGAACTATGAATGAAGACTGGATACTTTTATTTGTAGGTAAAGCAGTCATTAAACTCGTCAAATTTTAGTAAAAATACTTAACCTACGTGGACATAGTCACGATCACAAGTTTAGGTATGATATCGTGTAGATTTAATTTTAATTAAACTGTATAGATAAGCCAATAATCCAGTAATTAAATTCCATGAGTTTTATTGCGACACAATCATCCCATTCATTCGTCGCTTCCAGTTCAAAGGGAATGTTTCGTCTATGAAACTAATATTTTTATCACCAAGTAGCTTTCTTTGAGCACGAGTTTGAACATGTCCATAACCTGTCTTTTCATGCTTCCTCATCCTGAATTTACATATATCTTAAATATGAAATCCATGACTTGAAAAACTTTCTCTGTAAAAAGGCACGTTTCATTTGTGTAATATTCTTGGTAGAAAATATTTCCATTCTTCTGTGGAGATTTACAGAAACAGATAAATGACTTTGAATTTAAAGCGATAAGGATAAAAATAAAGCGAAAGCAAAAATGATGAATCACAATGATATAAATGCTATTTTCACCACTTATAAGATTTTCATAACTAAATGAAACACGGAGCATAATAAATAAAAAATAAAAAATGCTATTGGATAACATGATGCTCGGAAACTTTCGAAATTAGATCTTATTTAATTTTTCTAAAAAGGTTTCTTGAACAAGAGAACAAGATGCCGGAAAAAGAGGAGTTTGTATTTCGAAAGTGAAAGTAACAACAACGGCCTTGTGGTGTAATGGTCAGCACTTTGGACTCTGAATCCAACAATCCCAGTTCGAATCTGGGCAGGGCCTGCAAGTTTTTTACTTTTTGAACCCAGAATCTGTACCCTTCATGGATCCTTCAATTGTAATTCCTTAATTTGTTAATGGAATTATGACTTGGACGAATTTTTTGCATGCGCATGTCGGGATTTATTTATCGTTGATTTAATCATTAAAGCCATCTAACTTACAACAACCATTAATCATACCAAAAAGTTAGTCATCTAAAAAAGTTCCGCTCACATCATTTGTCAATTTTTAATGTACCCAAGATTAACTTTAAGAGAAAGAAATTGGCAATTGTTAAGTATCCATATTCAAACCCTTCCCTGATAGGACTATGTTTAAGCATCATT
Source organism: Lepidocyrtus fimetarius (assembly GCA_036507315.1). Taxonomy (NCBI): domain Eukaryota; kingdom Metazoa; phylum Arthropoda; class Collembola; order Entomobryomorpha; family Entomobryidae; genus Lepidocyrtus; species Lepidocyrtus fimetarius. The sequence goes on from JAANSO010000824.1 coordinate 8,347, forward strand.
GCTTTGCTAAAAATATATTATTTTAGCTAAATTTCTCCGAAAGTAACGAAAAAAGGTAAAAATGAAATTAGTCATTATTCTGGCCAACATTAGTAATCATTGCAATTAATAAAAAACGCTCCAGATCTGTCCCATCTCATATAATTTATGAAGTGCAGAGAAATCTTAGCGTAGGAACTCTTTTACTAGAAAATTAGCAACGTCTTACAAAATAATTACTCGAGGGTTTCCATAAATCAAGCTATTATGATTTATGGAATAAGAAGATGTATATTCATTGGTCCTATCTTTACGTATCTTATACAATTAAAATTAAAGTTTCATCTGATTTTTTACTTACTATTATTGTACCAAATAAAATAATTTTGTTATTTCCACAATCCTAATCCCTTTGTTCTTTGCATATTTATTGCAATATCTTATAGATTCGCCTCTTATGTGGGAATGAATTGACTGTCTAGTTAGTTGATATTTTCTAGTCTATAATTCATGCTGGTAGTTGTTTATGTAAAAAATCGTTGCTTTGTCCAGCCTTTTTTGGACATAGTATGCAGAAATATGGAACAATGTAATAAATAGAAAGTATCACGTTTATTGAGGACGATCAAAGAGGGGAGTTTTTGTCTGGCTGGAGAACTTTTTATCATATCAACTCGCAAGTCGCTGCACAGCCGGTAACATGAAACCCTTTTTTGTACATTTGAGCTCTCTTGCTGGATAGATATGTAGCTAAAAGTATACGAGGAAAATAGTTTTAAAAATAAGATAATTGTGGTAATTAAGTATAAAGGTAGTTTTAAAACACGAAAATGAACAATATTTGCCCATTTTGTATATACCAGTTGGGGTACATATTGATCTAATTGCATTTCTATTGGTACAAAATGTCTGTAAATGTATGACTTATCAAATAGCAGCTATAAAAAGATAATTTTGAATACTGTGGCAGTTATAATTATGCTCAGCTAATCGTAAGATAATTTTATGTAGAAGGGAGAGAAAATGAAAATGTCTGTGATTGTTTATGAGAGTAACTGATTAATTTATAAAACTAGAACCTATTGTACTTGTTTTTTTTGTACAAAAATTAAATTATAACACGACCGTGTTTTTAAGAATTCAATCATGTTATCGAGTAGTAAGTCATCCCCTCTCGTTTTGCTACATTCAGTTTTGATTGTTGCAATATTAGCACAAGATGTTGCGAAAGATCAAAACTCTACTTCAACTGTCAAATCTTTTATGACAAATGTCAATATATCAGATGAAGTTGATCCAAATGGATATGTTGCATACTGTCCTTGCATGGGTATGGATATATACATTTTTCAAAAAATGTTGGAAATGTTTGAAAAATTGATGTTTTATTCGTAATTTTATATTATACAGGTAGGTTTGGAAATCAAGCAGATCAGTTTTTGGGGGCACTGGGATTTGCCAAGTCGGTTAATAGAACGTTAATTCTACCTGCCTGGATTGAATACATTCCTTACCAAACGGGTTCGGTAAGTGTTTCTCCATAAACTGTTTCAAAAGCTTTCCATGATGCTAATTGAATATTGACCTGTGTCCTGTGTCATATACCGTATGACCGTTCGGAAAACAATTAATGCTGTTTTTTTCCTTTGTGACCATGCAGATTCAAGTACCTTTTGACAAATACTTCAAACCTGAAACTGTAATGTCATTTCATAGGATTATAACAATGGAAAAGTTTATGGCAACTATTGCTCCAAATATTTGGCCACCAGAAAAACGTTATTGTATGAAACCAAATAATGATGTTATTATGTAGGTATGTCTTTTGGATAGATTTAATGTAAGATCTAAGGTTCTTTGTGATTCTTTGAATTTTAGCATTCTGTTATATACAACGAGGAAATGGGAAAGGCTGTGATGCAAAAGATGGTAATCCATTCGGACCCTTTTGGGATTATTATAAGGTGTGTGCATGATGTTTATCTATCTAAATGAAAATGAAACATTTTCTGTTTAAAACTAGACGAAAGATGCAGAGTAATACCACCTTATTATCGCTATTCTCTAGATTGATTTTGTGGGATCAGAAATATTCGGACCAGATCTTCACTACTTAGCCAGTTATAAGGGCAATGGCAAATCTTCATGGGAAGTTAAATACCCGGGCGATAAATGGCCAGGTATAAAGAAAGATATAAACTATTTTAAATTGATCGTGTCGTTGTTATCACACATTCATTCCTTAATACAGTTTTAGCTTTTGTTGGCCCTCCAAGTGCTTTTCCAGTTGAAGAACAAAATGTACATTTACAGCAGTATTTGGAATGGCAAGATGAAATTGAAAAAAGCGCAAATGATTTTATAGCTACTCTACCAAAAGGGCCGTTTATAGGTATACATCTCCGGAATGGAGTTGACTGGGTTAGTTTTTCCGAAAGAATTGACGCGATTTTAACCCGTTTGAATTAAGTCTAAAATACAAAATTGGCACTGTTGTATCCAGTCTAGGGCATGTGATCTAGTTGATGGAACACAGGGACAACTTTTTGCATCACCGCAGTGCTTGGGATATCGACAGCAAAACGGAAAACTGACCAGAGAAATGTGTTTTCCAAGTACCACAACAATTGTAAAGTTCTTGAAAAGGGCTATTAAGAAAATCAACGCTACCGCTGTATTTGTCGCATCCGATCGAAATCATCTGATAAAAGATCTGGGCTTGGCGTTAAGAAACCTGAATGTTGAAGTAAAAAAGCTCTCCTATGAGTCACCTCATACTGATTTAGCCATTTTGGGAAAATCAAACCTATTTATTGGAAACTGCGTCTCCAGTTTTTCTGCTTTCGTTAAACGCTCTCGAGATGTTCATGGATTTGCATCCGAATTTTGGGGATTCCCACCCGATATGTTAAAGAATACCAATAAGGACCACGATGAGCTATAGTTAAAATGATTGATGATGTATCTGTCCTGTCAGCCATACAGATACACACCATTCATCGGACAAAAGCATAGTGCCTCTTCAATAGGATCTCATGTGTACTTAAATTACGTTAAAAGCTGTTTTAAACCTTTCGGTTTTTATTTCATGTCCACATATTTAGGTTTTTTATTTTTGTAGTCATTTATAGCATTTACTTGATACACGTAGCCAAGTACTTAAATAAAGACCAAAAAACTTACAGGTTGAATAAAAATATAATTAAATATAACAAAACCAAGTTGCAAATATAGTATATATGCAACCAAAATCTCAATTATAAACACTTGTTTTCATTTGGCATCTAAACAAATATTAAATTAAACATATACACACCTCAGGTAGGTTATACAAGAAGATTTGCATTCTGTTTACTTGTATTATCGTCATTTAAAGAAACACATTTTGAAGTAATATTTGTAAAATAAAATATTTATTTTTGAAGTATTATGTACCAATCCATGCATGCACGTAAGTATCTGATACTATCCATTAATTATTGTTAGTTTGCAATTATTTTTTCTGTCTCCTCCTTGCTTGCTTGATTTTGCGTCCATCAGTCGGTCTAGAAAGAATAATGTTGCAATTCAATAAATAGATATTAATATTACATATTGATACACAAGCCTGCATTTTTATCATTAAAAACATAACATCATTAAACTCACGTTGCATTGAAACTAAATAACGGATTAGGTGCTTGCGGGGATCCAACATTGAAAGCTGGCTGTGTTGGGCCACCAAATGAAGGAGCACTAGGTGTAGGTGTTGCTGCACCAAAATTGAAGTTGGGAGTTTGATTGAATGTAGGTGCCGCCGGCCTATTTCAGTAATACACAAATGATATTTTATTATAGTTTTTAAAAAAGCAATATTTATAGAAACATGATTTGCTGCACAAGTTGTAACTAAACTTACGTTCCACCAAACTGAAATAAACCAGGAGGCTGACTTGGAGGGTTGGCAGGAGTTTGTCCAAATGAGCTACCTGGACCAGGATTCCCAGCAGCAAAATTAAATTGATTAGTTCCACCAAAGGCTGGTCCGGTAGGCGATGACAGGCCCGGAGCCTGAGTTGTAGGTTGTTGTGGTTGACTAAAATATTTTAAAGTTAATATTAGAATTGACATTAGAAAAGGCTGCAAACAAAGGTGCACATGCCTCAATCCTGATATTAAACGCTAAAATCTTACCTGCCCCCAGTGCCAGTAAAATTAAATCCTGTTCCAAATGACTTAGGTGCGGTTGATGCCCCTGCGCTAAAGTTGAAGCCACTAGCTGCAGGCTTAGGGGGGCCAATATTAGCCGTAGTTGTTGAGGTGGTAGCTCCAAAATTAAAGGCTGGAGCGGACTGAGTACTTGATCCAAACATAGAAGAAACATTTGGTGTAGAAGCTGCAGTAGTAACATTTGAGCTTCCGAAAATCCCGGTGGACGACGTTGTTGCGATGGTGGGTGCACTAGGCTGTCCACTTGCCAGACCAGATTGTGAACTAGATCATTCAAAATGTCACGAAATAAGCAATTACAAGACTTTATTAAAGACACAGCAGTACTAGAAATAGAGTTATTATTCATACCCGCTGCCAAATCCTGAAAAGTTGGTAGTTGCTGCAGTTGAGCCGAAGATGGGAGATGTTTTCGGAGTATCAGCATTAGATTTAGAGGTTGTAAAATTAAAACCACCACTAGCCGTCGTAGTAATCGGTTTTCCTGTTCCGAAACCACCGAAACCACTTGTGGAACCACCTACTGTTGTGCTGCTCTGAGTATTTGTTGTTGGCAAGGTGGAGGATTGAGAGGCACTATAAGTATAACACATATTGCAATATTTTATTAACCAAACTAAACATTAAAAAGGCATATATTTTAAATAAAAACCCTAAAATTATCTGCATACTTACCCATTGCCAAATGTAAAGGTACTATTAGCTCCTTCACTAGAAGAACCAAATGTGAAGCCCGTGTTTGTTTTCGGAATATCATTACTAGAGGTTCCGAAATTAAAGCCAGGCATTGACTGTGATGCAACACCATCAGTAGACTTTTGGGCTCCAAACATATTTGAACTAGTTGTTGTAGTGGTAGCAGTAGTAGGCGCCTCTGTACTGGTTGAAAATCCTAAGGTAGATTTCGAGTCCGCAGATGTAGATGCAGTACTACTTTCCCCAAATTTAAAAGGAGTGCTTGTGCTAGTTGACACTGGAACCGAACTTGATCCAAAAGGTGAGGCAGCAGTCATCGCTGGAGAAGTGGCAGATAACGACGGTGAACTTGTAGTTGATGTTGTAGTGGTTGACGCTGCCGATGTTGGGGCACCAAATTTAAATGTGGGCGTAGAAGAAGCCTGTGTACTACTTGAAGCTGGCTGACCAAATACAAAGGAAGAGTTTGCAGCTGGTGTGGACGACGTTGTTGGTGAATTGCTTGGCAGTCCAAATTTAAATGCTGGAGCTACCGAAGCAGAACCTGCATCAGCCTTGGGGTTTTTATTAGTAATACCACTTGGATTCTTTTCAGAACAGCATACACAAGCTGGTTCAGAAGCATCATTTTCTACCATGCAAGTCGGACAACGCCATTTGTTTGTCGGTGCGGGAGAAGGTGTGGTGGCTGTTCCTCCGGGAACATAGTTAGGATTCTTTTCTGAACAACATGCACATGTAGGTAAATCGATTTTGTTTTCTACCATACAAATAGGGCATCTCCACTTCTTAACGTTTTCAGTAGAAGGAATAGGTGCTAAAGGTTTATTTCCTGTGGAATTCGGTTTCTTTTCCGTACAGCAGACACATGTCGGAGCACTTGCCTGATTTTCTACAAAGCAAGCCGGGCACCTCCACTTGGCTCCAATCGATGGTTCACTTGAACTTGGTTTTAATCCGGCAAAACTTCTAAAAAATTAATGAAGCATAATAAAATGTACTCATATTCATTTACAAAGCAAACTGTTTTTTGGAGATAAAAAAGACAATCTGCATAATTTATAGTTTAGTCCAATTCAAAACTTACGAATTGTTTTTCCCGGCGTCTACGTTGTCATTTGATATACCGGAATTGTCTTTTCCACTAAATAAAAAAACATAAACAATTGAATTGACAACACAAACTTGAGCAAACATTAATAACAGATTTAATAAAAACGCACAAAGAAAATGACGGAGTGGGCCTAGAACATTTTGCTGCTGACAGATTTTCAAACTTGTAAGGTTTGGTTGACGATGAAGCAGCCAACCCTCCTGAATTTGTCGTTCTAGTTGATGGAGCATCGTCACTAAATTACAAACAATACAACCATTCTGCTAATTTTGACAATGAAAAACGTTTGTTGACAACCCACTAGTAAAAAACCTACCAAGCAGGTAGCTTTGTTGTGATTGTAAAATAATGTGTAATTAATATGACTGACAAAATGAGAATCTGCAAAAAAATCCTACAAGCCCATTAAATTACAATAACCTACCTCGAAGATGTTCCGAAACCAAAGTTTGGACCTGCTGGCGTGCTGGACTTGGTAAAGCTTAAATTCGTCGAAGAGCCGGGAGAAGAGCTTATAGTAATAGTACTACCTTTCAACGAAGCAGACAGGTGAGATGATGATGTCGGTGGTGCCACTAAAGGCGGTTCTTTGTATCCATTAGGAAGACTCGGTTGGGATTGGGAACCGCTATTAGAACTGTTTTTGTCCTCTTTGTCGTTTGAAAAATAATTATCAAATATATCTGTAGACCATGCCGAACTAAATGTAAAATCCGAGCTACATTCATGAAATTCTTCATCGCTGTTATCATCTTTTGAAGGTAAGCGGTGCTGTCCTCCACCCATATATTTGGAGCTTGTTGGTGTAGATGATTTAGATTCATCTATTTTATTTAATTTTTGATGCACCATTCCGGGAGAGATCGTTTCCACATCTTTATCAGTGTTTGTTGCTGCGTCAATCATTTTCGGAATATAAAACACTCTGCGTTGGTCACCAAAGTTAGAAACTGGATTAACTTGATTTGAAGATGACGGATTAGACAAAAGCAAACTTGAACACATTTTTGGAGGACCAGTTGATCGACTTAAAGCGCTTCCATGAGAATATCTAGGAAGTCTCCCAGCAGCTCCAAACGACATCGGCTGAACTGCTTCTGTAATATAAACAATTTATTTACATGCATTAGAAAAGCTAGTTTCAAAACGTATTTCCTTCAATAACTACAAAAAAGTAAAAATGTAGACTTACTTATATCCTGATCAATTCGAATTTTTCCAGCGTTCATCACAGGCGTGGATATGTTCTGAAGAGTTTCAATTATCCTTTGGGCAGTAGATGTTGTGGCCAATGCATGGCTGCTGTCCCCTCCTCCAATACTTGAATTCAAAGAAAGTCTACTCGATGATCTGAACCCAGTTTCAGAATCATCCCTTCTTGCTCTTATTAATGGCACTTTAAGGGAACTCCTCCTCTCTTTACCGAAATAATATGGCGCAAATCTACTCAAAGAATGTGGAGAGTTAAGATGGAGCGGGTTTGAATAACGAGTTCGATATGGCCCCGGCGCAGCAGATCCTGCCAAAGGTCCACTACCCCCGCTGGTTGACGAAGAAAAAGACGAGTTGTCCAGGAAGCCTCTTCCATTATCAGTAGCAACAAGCGGATTGGATAAGTTTCTGTGGGAGCCCTGAATTGGCGTTTCAGGGTCTAACCTTAGTTTTTTGTAAGACATGTTGTAGCTCAACTTGTGTGGAATGCACTTAAAAACTTGTATAATTTCACTTTGCAATAAAGTCAAAAAAACGAACTCCCCTTACTTAATTAACCAACCATCAAAACTTTTTTTAAAAAACCTAATTTGCCTGTACCTATGACAAGATTAATGCAAATGATGCATCTCGTGAATCAATCTTAATAATTAAAACTGACGAAGATTACTAGTAATTAAATTCACACTCAAAGGTGATTAAAAATCCATTGTTTACAATCCACACCCGATAAGATTAATTCACAGGCCAATCAGGTGATTGTTGTTGATTTCTTGCATGACTTTTCTACTCGTTTAACTACTTTTATAAAATTAGCCACGCACAACTTATCTTGAATGTTTCTTGCGCAATAAATTTAACCACGCTGAAGATTAACTTTAATTAATAATTAAATTGACTGGATTAGAAATAATTAATTAATTTTAGATCGTTTAACTAGTACTTTTATAAAATTAGCCACGCACAACTTATCTTGAATGTTTCTTGCGCAATAAATTTAACCACGCTGAAGATTAACTTTAATTAATAATTAAATTGACTGGATTAGCAATAATTAATTAATTTTAGTTAACTAGTGTTAGCGCTTTTTTAACTCCCAAAAATCAAATTTGCACAATGCGAAACAGGAAAAGGAAAAGAACGGAAAGCACTTGCACAATGCTTTGGAAAAACGTGAGAAGTGCATTCACTCTTCTTTCATACAACAAAACGAAGGGAATCAGAGCTTTTTTAACATTGGCAGGAATGGCAAGCAGCACAGGAGGTAGCCCACTGCACACAGTGCATTTGAAACACAGGAGTGGATGAGCTAATGGGGAATTTTGAGACAAAAGCGTGTATATATTGGGTGTATCATGCAGTGCACATTGTACTATGTGCGTGCACTATTGAGCAGAGAGCAGAGCGAGATGATCCCGCCAAAGTCTTTTTGATAAATGCTTACACGCGTGCTTTCTGAACATGTGATGCATTCTCACCGACTCTCATTCTGAAACGGATTTAATTATTTTGTAATTATTTTAAATTGCTAATTTTATTTTCGTTAATTAATTATTTAGTCTCCCAATTGGGGTTCTACATTTTCATGTGTCTTCAGCTGGATTATTAAAAGAGTCGTGTATATACTTTTACAAGTTTTAACTATGAAGTTAACAATTTTAGTTAATTAATGTGCGATTTATTGTTATGTGGTGTATGAAATGAAAAGGTGCCTTCTTTTAATAATAAAATGACCGATAAGTGTAATAATGCTTCGGTATGTAGGGAATTTTGTCAGAGATTTAAACTTGGAAAGGAAAGAAATCCAAAGAGCTTGGTTCAGTTCTTATTACAACATGAGTCAACTCGGTAAGCGCAATGCCAGCGTAGTCTAGAATTTAAAAAGAAGAAGAAGACGCATTTAAATTAAATGCGGCTTGTGATTTTGTTTTGCAGATCCAAAGTTGAGGAATGGTTGAAGCAGTCAGAAAGGAGTGCTGCACCTGGAAAATACTCTGCTGGCGGTGCAATAAAGTTTGGGAAAGATATTAACAAATCGCTTGAAGAAAGAAGAAAGGGAAATGACTGTTTCAAGAATAGAAACCTGCCAAAATGTCTGCATCATTATAATGAAGCCGTCAAATGGGCTGCAACACACCAAAGTTGGGAAAAGGATAACGTAGAGCCAGGAGGGTCATCAAGGGTTGCACCGGTGCATGAAGCAAAGATCACTGAAGATTATGATGACTGCTTAGCTATAGCGTTCGCTAACCGATCAGCGGTTTATTTTGAGATTGGAGGTGCGTTTTATGATAAGGCGTTGGAAGATATTGAATTGGCTTTGCAATATGGATACCCAGAAAGATTGAAATCTAAAATCTTGTTTAGAAAACTATCCATTTGTGTTAAAACGGGTGACATTAAATGTGCAGAGGAATGTTTTAAAACCTTAAGTGGCTTATGTCAGTGTAACAAGACTAATGACACAACTACCTATGATGATTACTCGTGTTGTGAGACAAAGAGAAAATTAAAAGATTTAAGAGTTCAAATACAATCGCTTGAAAACAGTATCAAGACAAACTCTTTAAGTAATTGTGATGAATTAAAGTTGATCGAAAACAATGAATTTGAACACGCGTGCTGTTCTGTAGGAATAAGCACATCTAAAGCGCTTGGTCGCTTCGTGATTGCATTTAATGATGTTGAGGAGGATTCTTTATTATTTAAAGAGCTTCCTTTTGCATCTGTATTGCTACCAGAATTCTACATTTCTCACTGTCATCATTGTCATATAAAACTACTTGAGTTTGAAGGAAATCCATATTTCTTTCCGTAAGGAGTCAAATTAAAAATTATATTCCTTGACATTTTAAATAATATGTAAGAATATTTAACTGATTTTATCCAATATCCATTTACCTGCATAGGTGTAAGAGATGCACACAAGTGCTGTACTGTAGCAGTAGATGTTTCGAAGAGGCAGAAAAGTACCATAAGACGGAATGTGGGTTCCTCGAGTTGCTTCAGTCCGTTGGGATTGCTCATTTGGCAATTAGAATCATATTGACCGCTGGAATGAACGCCGTTTTACAATGTGTAGAAAACCATCTCTCATTAACCAACTATACTAATTTAGAAATATTCAAGAAAGGAAATAGCCACTATGAGCGAGTTTATTCCCTTATGGACCATATTGATGATATGTATGAAGAAGATCTTTTTCAGTATGCATTAGTGAGTTTAAAAAGCTCTTACATGTTCAATTAAGCCTTTGCAATTCAATTTCAAAGAAAACTGTTCTCTTTACTTTTATTTCAGACAGCAACATTGCTTACTAAGTTCCTAGTGACCAAATCGTCATTTTTTGAAGGAAGCGCAGAGAATACCATTTCTGAAGTCGGTGGAGCTTTGCTTCGTCATATCTGCCAGTTAATCTGCAATGCTCATGCAATAACCGATGTATTGCCCAATTCAGGTAAGGTACAACAAAAAATACAAAGAAATTTTGGTTTTCATTATTTTTTGAAAATCAATTAAAACGGAGATAAGTAATTTTGTATTTCTTTCCTCCAGACGCAGACGACGCAAATACTTTATCTAATGTCGTAGTTGAGGAATATCAGAAGAGAATAGCTACTGCAATATACCCTTGCGCTAGTATTATGAACCATTCCTGTGATGCAAACATATCTTTCAAGGTAGGGCGAAAGCAATAAAATATTTAAACAATATTTAAACCGATAGTATTAATATTATATTAATTCTTATTAATTGCGTGTTTCAAAAGTTTGATGACGGCAGGACGTTGCTGGTGAGAGCAGCCAAGCTAATTAAACATGGACAAAATGTCTACAACTGTTATGGTCCCCACTACCGCAGAATGCCACGGATGGAACGTCAAGAAGTTTTGCAGCAACAATATTTCTTCAATTGTACATGTGATAAATGCACATGCGAATTGAATACCATTTCATTTGCAGTAAGTGTTTCTTTTAACAAAATTTAGAAGATTGATTTTTGGTTATTATTAAACTGATTTTAAAATTAATTAATGAAAAGGATCAATTCAGTGCATTTAAATGTGGATCTTGCGAGGGCCCTGTTATAGCCACTGAAGTGTCTTGTGCAATTTGTGGTACTCCTCAAGATGTTGATGCATTTCGAAAAATGTATGAAGTTGTGATAGATTTATTAAATAAAGGTATGTATTTATCGTCAAAACAGACACATTTTCAAATAATCAATGTATTCTACTGATCTAACGCACATAAAATTACCTGATGTACTAATTATGAACATTTGGAGCCGAAATGTGCGGACATAAATTTCCTTTGGGACGGCATTTTGTCTTTGTAGCTCTATGTATCAAATTTCAAAGGATATAAAAATTAATCTACTACATAGTTTAGTTATACTTGTTTTATTCCTTAAAGAAAAGATATGTGGCAATGGCAATATGTAAGTAAGTGTATGAATTTTGCTATTCCAGGTCAATATTTACTAGAACAGGGACGTTATCTGGAAGAAGCTATTGATGTTTTTAAATTATGTGCAACCTCTGCAGAAAAAGTGTTATTTAAATTTCATTCCCAATATGGACAAATTTGTGATACATTGGCGCGCTGCTACGTGGAAAACGGTGAATTTTAATATGCAACATTTTTGTAATTCATAATTTGTTTGTAGCTTATGTATGTATATATTGTATATAAACTAATAATGGTACGGTACATGCTCTTTAGGAAATCTCAAGGAAGCCTTAAAGTGCCTGAAAACCAGTCTTAGTTATGTTGAAGCAAGATTTGGATGTAAATCACTGGAATATATTCGGGAATTAGAGAAGTACCAAGACCTGAACAAGCAAATGGGCTCGGGCGATGCTATATGATGATGATAACTTTATAATTTTCAAAGACTGATATGAGACTCATACAAGAACAATAATAAATCAAATACTATTATCGCAAAAATACGACATCAGTCATATGCAAATGTATTTTTCTTTGTATTCGATATAACCACGTTTACCTAACGGTCTGTCACTATTGCATGAAGCGTGCGTCCGTTTGTGGTAAATAATCAGTATTTAATAGTTTAATTAGTAACTGGATCTTAATTATTACCTATGTTGTTTTCATCTTCTGGCAAATGTAAAGCATAAAATATAATGAATAAGGTTTGACCTTCAAATAATATGACGTTTTGCGTTCATCCTCATCCCAAAATGTTTCTCCGATTATCCTAATCTTGCTCGATTGACTTAAAACTCGTGTTGGAATAACGTAACGTTATAATTGGCATACCTTGACTAGCATAATAAGACCTAAACAAATCTGTCTGGTTTATTTTTCAAACCTACAAGGTGTAGTGAAAACTGATTGGATATTGAAGAATAAGTAAAATTGGCCATGAATAAGCTATCAAATTATTTTCTAATGAATAATTCAACAACTCCCATTTTCATACTTAATCCGGCATAGCCAAGCTTAATTATTGGACTAGCGCATAAACAAGTGCACCAGTTTTAAGAAATAAATGAATTTTAAACGGAAAAACTGGTTAAATAACTGCTTTAAGATAAATATTCCAATGAGTTTGTTCGGATCGGATGGTTTGTTTAAAGTATAAAGTACTTTAAAATTATATTCTCTCCAATTAATAATTACCTCAACCTTGCTCACACAAATTCGAATTCCGGATTAATACAAGTCATGAATGCTGTTAACCATACAAGTGATGAAATGCTTTTTAATAACCTGCCAAACTGTTATTAGCATTTCATTACGCTATATTTTGTTAAACCAAACATCCTTTTGTTAGTTAGCTCTCATCAAGACAGTTTAGGAAGAGTGGGGCTGATTTTTTGTAATCTAAAACCCAGTTTTGAAAACTACAAATTTTTTTGGATTTAATATATTTTTAAAATGGAGAAACAATCCTATGCAGAGTATTTTTGTGGTCGAAGAGTGCTTATAACGGGGGCTGGAAAAGGTTGAAAATATTCAATTTTTAACTACTGCTAGTATATAGTATATAGTACAGTACTGGGATATCTTCAAAATCTAATAATCAATCATTGCCAAAGAAAAAATGTGGGAATAACTTTGTTGTTTTCATAGGTTTGGGATACGCTCTTGTGAAAAGGTTTTATGAGAACAACGCCGTCGTGTTTGCTTTGGACAAAAAGCAAGCATATTTGGACGCCTTAAAAGGGGAATTCCCAAAGGTGACAACTATCTGCGTTGACTTGAGGGATTGGGATGAAACACGTCGCCTTGTCAAAAACGTTGCTCCCATTGATCATCTTGTAAATAATGCAGCAATTTCAGGCACCTCATTCTTTGAAGATATTGCACCAGAGCAAATAGATGGGTTCGTTTAATAAAGGTTTATAGTCTGATGCGTATCAAAAAGATGAACAATGATTTAGCTACGGTTTTTGGTATTTTAAACTTTCAGCTTATTTTCAATCAACTTTAAAGCAGTTGTCAATGTGTCCCAGGCAGTGGCCAAGGGATTAATTCAAAGTGGTAGAGCACAAGGTGGAACCATTGTCAATATTTCTTCTGTGGTATGTGTACCGACACGAGCATTTACATTATCATTTCCATGTTATTTGTTAGCATTTAAATTGTTTTCTGTCAACAGTTTGATACAGCTCCATCAAAAGGAATATCAATTTACAGCTGCACTAAGGCAGCCGTTTTGATGCTGACCAAATGTATGTCGCTGGAACTAGGAGATAACGGCATACGAGTCAACTGCGTCAGTCCTGCTCCTACGGCAATGCTAAAAGAAATGTTTGTTTCGCATGATCCAAAAATTGTTCATGAAACGCAGAAAGTTCTTGAAAGACAAGTCATCAAACGGCCTGTGCAACCGACCGAAGCTGCGGATATTGTGCTGTTTCTTTCAAGCCCGGATTCTGCTATGATCACTGGATCGTCCATTCCCGTTGATGGGGGAATTTTCAGTCGCTAAAATAACAACGGAATATGATTACTGATTTATTACATTTACTGTATGGACTTTATTTACCGAAAGCAC
>JAANSO010000825.1:0-22565 GCA_036507315.1 Lepidocyrtus fimetarius
ATTTAATCGAGATAAACATATTTATATATTATTATAAGGTAAAAATTTACACAATTAAATTAACTATACATTGCAGCTTCTCATATTAGGAATGGAATGTATTCATGCAATAATTTATTTTATTGAGGAGAAAGTAAATCACAACCATGTAATATTTATACACAAATTATTAAACCATGAAATTGAGCAGTGTGACACGACTAACTTAAAAAGTATTTATCTCATAATAATCCCTAAGTAAACCATTATGAACATTTTGTAATAATACGTAATTGAATTGAATAACCTTTTAGTATAAATGCTGTATTGATATTGCATGTTAATTTAACTGACAGTTTAAAAATATATCCGATGTAGAATCCTGATTACAATGACATTAGCAGCTACTTAGAAAAAATACTATGGGCAGCGCACACTAAAAAGCTAACCGTCACTTGTGTTCACAAGGAAAGTAGGTAAAATAGCTTTCTAGTTTGGCTAAATCAGGTACTCTTAAGAAGACTACTTACTTGAAATAGTTTATAGGATGAATTTTTACAACTAAAAATATAGTTTGTATCTGTGAATGAAAAACATATTTCTTTATAAATATTTAAAGGTAGTGAATGAAAGTAATTTTGTTAAAGATCTATTATTGTAAATATGTATATTTATAAAGACGAAAAATGTATCACTTTTTAACATTTGTAATTACTAAGCATCCAAACAGGAATTGAATGGTTCTCGTAAATACATAATTGGGTATCTATATCAACATGTATTTTATCAACAACATTTTGGTATTGTTTTAAAAACAAGATTTTAGACCGGCAGCTAATGATAATTAGATTTCTAGTTATCACAAAAAATCATACCTGTAATTAACCCCCGTTACTATAAGGCAGGATATGTGCGAAATAATAAGTAAACTAATGAAAGAACATTGTCTAGTCTTCTAACTGTTAGAGGTATAGGAATTAAGTTATGTAATAATTTATAATTATTCAATCTCGTGAAATGAATCACTCAAAAATATATTATTGTAAATTGTATATTATGCAAATAATATAAAAAGGTATGAAATGCTGATTTTTGTATAGAAATTCACAGAATATATAGAGAAAATGAAACAGAGAATAATTTTGTGTATTAAACAAGTGTATGATTGAGTAATAGCGGTAAATAAATCCATTGTGTACACAGTTATAAAAATTGCAGCATGTTAATATTTAAATTTAAAAAATAATGAAGAATATTATTTGTAAAACTTTACATCGAGTGTGTTTATAAAAGAGTGCAGAAGTGAAGAACAAAGAAAGATGACATAAGCATACTTAAGGAGTTTTATGATGATATGATAAACATTCATCATATTACGACGTGTATTTAGCTATAACTAAATAAGAGTTATTTAGACGTAAAGAAATGTTTAGCGATATTATGGTCGTATCCATATAAAATATTGTTATTACAAACTATTAAAGCTAAGAGAAAGAGTGTTAAATTTGGCTGACAAAGAATTTTTGAATAAAAATCTCATAATGAAAAAAATCAAAGTGTTCTAATTAATATCCATACCAATTTCATATTGAGTTTACTAATTCCACAGAAATTTATAATGCACACATAAATTTACAATTAAAATTTAGAAAAGAACAGACTTTTGACATAAAAAGCTTCCGTTGTTCTCATTTTGCTCCGAGTCTGAGTCTTCAGGATAGACCCCAGTCGATTCAGAATAGAAGACATCCAGATGGTGCAATTTAACTTTATGAAGTGCATAATAGAAGGAAATATTGAAACGGTAACATTTGCAAATATGCTTACGTAATTTATTATTTTTGCATATTTCCGCTGTTTTGTTTGTTATTTATCATATTCTGTATATCCTGTATTCTACCTTGGTTTCTTATTACCTTCCTACGCAACTCATTATTTTGGCAGTAAAAGTAATAAAACCATGAAAAAGTTCATACTAATGAAGGAGTTTATGTAATAAGAGGCTTTATAGCATTTTGTTGTTACAATGTATTTTTATTCTTTGCTTTTTGTAATATTCCACAACTGAAAATTATCCGAGGTTGCATATTATTTTGTTCTTGTAAAAATGAAGGATTAGTAATATTATAGTATGCTAATACATTTAATAAAGAATGGAACGCCCTCTTAAAATGAATAGTTTACTTCCTCTTTCTTTCACTGCCACTTTATTTCTCAGAAATGATAAGGTTAGTAGGTAATCAAGTGGAACATTTTTCTAGGTTTTTATGTGATTGTGTGACCTTCTCTTGAAGTTCATTCTTTTAAAAAAATAAGTTCCAGGAGTCCTCCTACTCTGACGGTGAAGGTTTGACTAGAAAGCTTTGTTTTTATGCAAAAAGAGCTCTCCTCCTTTCTTTTACGTAACTGGTTTATATTTTTATTTTGTTCCAGTGATTTTCCGTTAGATTTTATCATCGCGTAATGTTCCCTGTGCCCTGTACCGTTGCATATTGGAATCCAGGACGTGCGATGAAGTTCAATATGATTTTCGTAGAGTGATGAAAATATGATTAGAATGATGATTGTGACGACGAAGACGACTGACCACGGTTAATCAAGAAGGACAATGACGAGAATGGCATATAGTGACTGGCCCTCATCATCACCGTCATCAATAAAGCAAATCGACATTCAGAAATGGAAAATTACTTAACAAGTCTGTCAACGTATTTCATTTCTATTTAATTTGATACGATTGTCTTTCTAAACAATTCCAAGCCGTATTGGTCTTATACCACTTTATAAAGGGGCGTACGTATACTTTTGGCTGAAGTCTCTATAGAATCCTCTACTTTTATTTTATTTTTTTGATTTTACCAATCAGTTACTTTAACAAGGGCAACCATAATATCTAATTCAACACCAGTCTGAAAAAATAAAACAGGACTAGAAATAAAACATGAACATTTTAAGAGGAGGCTACGTTGAATAAAAAGTGGAGCATTTTTTCTTGCATGAAAGAAACATTCTAACGAGAAAGCATGACTTGAGCTTCCATTTTATCAAGTTGCCCCGTTATTACTATTAAATCACAGAAAGCAACCCACATCTTTGCAAAAGAAACTCTATAGTGAACAGTAGTGTTACTATTATTACTATAACAAAACAAAAAGCGCTATGCATCTACCAATTTCTTTCTTCTCTGGAGAAAGCGCTCATGACTTTCACCCATGCCGTAACAAAAAAAGCAACCGCATGTCAATTTCATTGGTTTACATAGGGTATCCACATGGATTCTTTGAAAAGAGAGACCCTTCATATTAAATTATTTTATTATGAAATCTTTTCTCCTTCTTCATGGTATGGTGTGGAGAACAAAGTCATTTTAGTTTATATTTTATGAAGTATAACGCGTCAGGAGAATTATTAAACCCATTAGGCTTAACATGCATTCCACTTACTGATTTCTTGGCACATATACAGGTCATATAACTTTACAAATCCTTTGAATACACACAGTTAGGTACTTACACCAATTCAACTCTTTCAAATCTTTTCCTTTGATATTTTTTTCTTTTGAGATTTGAACAACAAAGAGCAGAAGGGAAAGCTTTAGCCACAAAACAACGCTGCTGTTGTTGTGTGGCAATTGCAAAGAAATTGAAGTGCTTCAGACTTTTCACGATTTTTCCCACCGATAAACTAAAACAGGGACTTTTACTCATGATGATGATGAAAAGGAAAATAGAAACAAGCAAAAATTTTCTGCACGCAACCTGGATTTTCTCCATTGTATTTACCTTTTCCTCCTTGAGACTTTACCGAAGAGAATTAATATGATTATTGTTATGAGAAATAGCGAAATTTACCTGCATTGAATGAAAGAGGTACATATTATGAAAATACAGAAATGATTAAGCTCCTGACTTTCTCCTTATTTCCCAATGTTCCGCTATAGATATGCATACATGTCGTGTTTGTTTGATGGGTTTCCTTGATTATTCCAAATGAATATATTTGCAGTATCGTTTGAATCACACAACTTTCCTCGAAATGCTGTAATTTGGCAACAATCGCTTTATTTTAAATGGTAGTATTATCCTTACTTTGAGTAGAGAAATTTGGAAAGCATAAAGCACACCTTCCTTAATAAAAAGGATGAATAATGTGGATGTAGAATTGTTTCTCGTAGTGCTTACGCATATTTTCTCTTTTTGCAGAAGGAAGAAAAGGAATAAATAATAGTTACTGAAAACGTTCGAAGACATTGCTTAAGTATATAGGTTTTAACTAGACGTATCTACCCAGTAAGGGAAAAATACGGAAAGGTGTTTTCTTATGCAACCAATAGGCACAACAATGTATTTGAATAGCATGAGAAATAAAGAGTAAAAAGGCACATAGTTTCCGTTTCACGCTATTACTTTCTCCTTTGTCCCTCTCTGTATGATTGTGAGCACAAGTAATCTAAATTTCAGAAGAAATGTCCGATTTTCAATTCCGCGTCGTTCTTTGAATATGAAGAGAAAACAATTTTATGACATGCCAGTCAATCTTTCTACGTTTCAACAAGAAAAAATAAGAAGAAAGTGGTTTAAGCACGTTTCCACTTTGTGAAACGGTTACAGTCTCAAGAGTGTAATCAGTGCGGGTGGACGAGCGCAGCAGGTCACGATTGGTCTGAGTACTTGCAGGTCTTTTCAAAGAAGTCGCTTGGAAAAGTTTTGTGATTAAAAATTACTCTATTTGTATCAAGTAGAGAACTGTGATTATTGTAAGCGTTGTTAAGTGGCATATAATTAGAAAACGTTCTTTTTATTAAATGAGTTAAAGGACAGTGAACAAAGAACAGAATGAAAGCTTCGTTTGTGCTCCCAGTGGTGGTGTTTTCCACCATTGTTTTGGTTTGCGCTAAGGAACAAACCAAAATGATTAGATGCTTTGTTTGTGAAAATTGTGCGGACTCCTTTTCATCTTCAGATTTGAAAAATTGTACTGCTAGAGGTGTCACAAAATGCATGGTGAGTAAATTCAACAAGGTTTCTAACGTTTTTATTAATTTGTAGCATTTCGTAAAGAATATGCATTTTAATGTTTACCACAGAGCAATAAAATATTTTAGTGCAACAAAGCTAATGATATTTTGTGGAGAGGAAGTTATATACTAATGATTATGAAATTATTTCCAGAAAGTAGAACTAATGAGCGGAGAAGTGGATAGAATGTGTGCAGATAAGACCCGGTGCAATGGACGAGGGAATGGACGTCATAGAAGGGAAGTTTTAGAGGAACCAGTGGAAGATTTACTTCCAAAATCCCGTATTGGTATGTCAACATGATTTTGCAAGTTTTTCCATCATAAACACTTTAAAAAATTACATTTTTGAAAAAATTGTGCATCGCATTAGAGTATTGTTGACTAACCTTAACGTTTGCATGGTAAGCAACCTTAACGTTTTGCAATACAGATTTTGTAGTGTTTTTGAAGACAAGCATGACACGTTTTATAAGATGAAGAAAGAAATACATGTAATTAAAACAACATTGACCTTCGCTTTCCTTGTTTCCACTATATTTTCACCTCTCTTGATGCAAATTTTTGATAAATTCAGTATAAAAATGGTTTTGCGTGCTAACGGTTGCTTTTTTGGCATCGTGTTGAACTGCTTCAGAGCTTAGTTTTGTGGAGTGTTTAAAATTCCAGGCAGAACTCTAATTGCTTGAATGCCTAAATACTATACAATAACCTACACACATTATTATTATGCACTATGTACATAATTTAAAATTTAGTCCTTTCGATATAAACAGAACACCCAAACTCAATTAAAAAGGGTTTCTGTATTGTTTATGAGGTGACCGCCAACTAATGCCCTAGAAGTATATTTTTTTAAAGAAGATTTTCTCCTTTTTAACATTAAATTTACCTTAGGTGAGTAATATAACTGGAGAAAAGTTGAAGGAGGAAGTTCATGCAATTTTAATATCATATAGTACTAAAGAAATATTAGAAGAATGAAATCCAAATGAATGAAATATAGATTGGAATGAAGTTTCCAATTTCATAATAATTTTTAGTTTGACAGTACAAAAAATAAGTTTTTGCTAATATGCTAAAAATTTGCTTATTATTCATTCTTACATTTGTAGATTTGATACTTCTAGCTACTTGCACAATATGGTTAACTTCCCTTTATCCGAAATACATCCTGTTTCAACTTCCCTTCAAGGTCATTATTTTCCACTGGAAATAATTTCAAAAATTCAGAAGAAATAGAAATTGTACTTTTTATGTAGTTTATAAAATCAAATTTAAGCAGAGCAAAATAATTTTGAAGATTTCTTTGGGAGCTATAAGATTGCATGTTATTATGAGTATGAAACATTTTCAAACTGTAATTTTGACGGCGACCGACAGGTCAATTTATTTAGCGAAATTCATTGCATATTCATTATTCTTGCAAAAAACTAATCGTACCAGTGGCCAATGTACCCTACTAAAACGAAATGACATTGAACGTGTGTAAGGACTCCTAGGTTACCCCCAAAAAAACAAGCTTTTTTGCATTTTCACATAGAAACACAGAAATAAAAATCATTCAAACGTCAAATATTCCATTACAATAAACAACAATCTTAATCTAAATTCATAATCTGCAATGCATTATTTTTTCTGTTCATTTACAGTTCGGCAACTTCTGGCAGGAGGGGATGGTGGTGGGAACAGTAACGCTAATAAGAACAAGAATGACAAAAACAAGGATAAGCAAAAGGAAGAGAAGCCGGGACAAAAGGATGCAAAAGAAATTCATTGTTGTGCCGAAGATGAATGCAATGGCGCTGTTCCCTTGGCATCGTCACCACCATACTCAACCTTCTTCCTTCTTTCTTTGATAATTCTACTGACATCCTCTTTTACTTTTAGTGAATCTCCACTTTCTGCAATACTGTCATAAATTAGACATTTCCTACTTTTTATTAGGACTAGGTGGAAGGATGAAAAAGTTTGTTTTATAAAATAAAAATTTATTATTCAAAAGAATTGAACTATTTTAATAAAATCTAATTTAATTTGAAGATAGTATAGGTGCAAGGATATTTTAAGTTTCAATATTAAATATTATTTAGAATAAAAAAATGACATTAGATTTCTTAGCTACGTCAGTAATCAATACAACAATGCCATAGCAGTCATAAGACAAATTAAAAAAAAATTGCAAGATTAGTTTGCAACTTATATATGAATTAGTGGATAATTGATGTTGGAATTTTACTATTCAGGTCAGCTTCTTCGTATAATGACCTCATGAGAATTACCATAGGTAATTGGCGTGTATACAGATATGAATACTGGTTTTTATCTTCTAAATATCTCATTTGTAAAATCAACATCGTTACCTTATTCTCTGATAATATAAATTAGTATGAAGAGTAATATTATTACGTAAGAAGAATTATTATATCCTTACTGTGGGTAATAATTATTACGAGAATTCCTCAGTTTTTCACTTTTAGCTGTCCCATTCATTAATAATTTACTTGTCATCGTTCTTCAAACGAATAAAAGAAACGCTTTTGTTTTTCTTTTTGAAAAGAGAAAGTTTGCGTGGCACTTTGATATAACTTACCTCAGCCAATTCTGTGGAAAACACAACGCTTTTGGACACAGCATGAACCAAGGAACTCGATGGAACAGTCAAGTAGGGAAGACGACTCTATTTAAGAAAATGTTCATAATGTGCCCATGGTAAATACGGAAGGTGTAGTCATCATCATCCTTCCTAATTAATGAGGCACATTATTTCTTTACAAGCGTAGCTCGACGACATGGACAATGTCCATTTCTAAATGTTAAGTATTGTCGATAAAGATATATGTGGCATGCTAGTACTTCCAATACTGTCATCTAAGAAATGTGACCATCTTCGCATTTTTGCGATGCGGAAGACATCAAATTAATGGCATTTATTGAAAATTTAAACGTTTTTTGCGAATACTGCAAAAGTAAACATGTCATTTACTAAGGAAAGGGGATAGAATCCAGGTCAAGTAATGTTTACGTCGGGGATTTTTATTGGAGTCATCGTACTTTCTCTATACAGATTTTCTTTACATGTGCATTTTTTCCAGTTTTGTTTCAATTTGCCAATTTCCCTCGCTATTCCCATGCGATATTGTATTACGTGACTTGTTCATTTTGTGAAGGATGATAAGAAAAACTTTAATAAATGTTGACTGTTTGTTATCCCTCTTCTTGTAAATAATTGAAAAAGAGAAAAGGAAAGTAAATTTAGCTTCTTTAGCTTTCTCATAGCAAAAGAAACGAAAGTCAGAGAATGACGAGTGTATATAGACAAAAAAATTGCATGCCGTGAGCGGTGTGGTTGTGAATGAATGCTCAAATGAGATTCTATCTTTGTATCTGCTATTATAACGTAATTATCCTATGATTAGATTGAAATCTACATGTAGCCCACTGTAATTATGCAATCTTTATATCTTACCCTTCTCATAAACATATTCTCAGTTTAGTTCACTTTCGAATAAATGAATAAATGATGAATGTGTGAGAAAAAAGCGTTTAATCCGTTTTTATCAATTATGTAGTAGACGGGAGTATTGGAATGCTCGTGTATAGTTTTGTTATGTAAAGCGTAGAATCCTCTTTCTTTAATGATATCTATTTTTGTAATCATACGTTAAATTATACTGATGAAAGCATGCATGGTAATCATCTAATAAACTACTTTCTTGTATTTTCTGTTTGGTGAGGGGAAAATAGAGAAAGCATTTGCGTTTTTCAATATTAACATTACGCTTTTTATAAGATATTTATTTTACAAGAACATTGGTTGTCTATTAACAAAAATATTTGTAAGCATCGATACACTTCCTGTTGGAGTATGTGTAACTAGATAACATCCTTTAGATGATAAAACAGTTGTTATTATATTTTAAGAAAGTATAGAAACATGTTATACAATATGTCATACTGATTTTACTTTCAGTACTCTAATAAAAAAAGTTTGAAAGAACTTTTAATAATAAAAATGAAAAACAATTACTGCGTGAATTCACGTAATAAACAAGCATTGAATCAACCAGACCATTATTGTGCCTTTTTATTGACTTTTTCATTAAACTGTAATAAAAATGTTAAATTGATTCATGAAAAACTTTGCATGTCAACTCTTTTAACTTTTTTTCATTAAAATATAGGTATATATTACAGGAAATGCAACAAATTACGCAACGATAGGGCAATGTACTCTAAAGTCAATATTTTAAGATAGAATTTCCAAAGTAAAAGAAAAAAGAAAGAAAGCAAGAGCTCTTCACAGAGTTTTACAATCATTTTGACAGAATTCGCAAACTTGGGAACGTTTGTTGTGGTCATGTCAGTACATACTATGCGCTATGATTCATGATGCGTATGACAAAATCATTATTTTCGGATGCAATTTTTAATTCATCAGAGATCATACATAAATCATTTAAAAAATTAAATATCGCACAGACTTTCTTATTTAGGTTAAAAATTTATTTCACCTACATTTTACAATTTTGGCTCATCTGAAATCAATAAAAACGCAATTTGCACACTGACCGACCTTGTTTTGCCGTTTACTAGCAATTACGATAAACGTTTTTATCGGAACTCCTCCCAAATATCGCACCGATTTCGCGTCCATGCTTTAAAACAACACTTTCATGACAGCGGAAGCACGATTCCATTCTCCAGCTAAATCATGCATAGCCAAATAGAAAGTTTGGGGTTGGGATAGGTGCTTCTATGAATAGAATACACCTATGTATTTTGAAATATCATCACGAACAAATTGTATCGTTCTTTTTTCGCTTCCCGTAATTATGTCATTTAAAATAATAAAGGTCAATAGAAAGGAAATCATTACAATAATTTTCACTCCCAAAAGGAACATTAATGTCAGGGAGAATCTTTTGTTTGCGAGATCCAACTAATCATACAAATATAGTGGATTTGTCAGGTAAACTAGAACAATCTTAAGTCTGCTTCTGTAACCGTCGCTACGCTTGAGTAAACTGCTCAGTAATAAAAGTCTTTATTCTTCCCAAGGCGTTCTTTAGAGTAAGTGTTTTAATAAGCGGAAGTGAAAGATATTTTGCAGACACGCAGATCATTTACCTTGTTAGCTTTTTTCTCTCGTGGTTTTTGCATTTGCTGGAAAAAAGTCTGGAATTCTCATGGAACTATGATGATGTAATAACTGGTGCAACCAATAAGAATTTTCACATTCCATAAATACTTCTTTGTTATTGTATAAAACGAAGGGAAACAAATGACGCATGTAACGCTTATATAATCTAAGACGCATTACAATTGCATAATTGTACTAAATATAGGGCCCTTATACAGTTCATTTTATCTTCATCAATTTTGTAAAAAAACAGGAAAACGAATTGATAACAAAATATATGGAATGTCCTGGTTAATAGTGTGCATGAATTTTCTGATAATTAAAATATTCTGTTCCTTATTACTGTCAGGTTCAGGTTCATGGAGATTTTTGCTTTCTGATGTAATACTGCGACTTTTATGTAATGAAATGATCGGAATCTGGTTTTAGAACCTTGCCTAGGGTACTTTTAAATGTTGCAAGCTGATTTTATTCGTATTATATTAGTACATTTGTATGATACTGATTGTTTTACTTTAGTTTAAATTCTTTCTACTGTGTCGGAGAGAATTTTGTGGGATGCAAAATTCTAGAATCCATTTGACGAATCAGTGGTACTGTGTATGCAACACACTCATCCCAGCCAGGCTTCCTCCAAGCAGCCTCTCTGGTTTCTTTCCTAGCCTGTAAATCCTTGTAACCTGCAAAGAAAACAAATATTTGAATAATTTAAATAAAGACATTACTGAACGGTCGTGGATGATTTCAAATACGATAACAAAACTTACACCAAATATGATGCACATTGTAAAGTCTTCCAATTTGCGAAAAGAATCCCGCAAAAGCCTCTTCATTGTGTTGTCTGAAGTTGATAGCACGAGCCCAATTGTTTCCCCATTCAATCATAGTTCCTGGTTTTAGAATATAACTACGAATTTCATAAATGTTGTCTCCATCCCTTTTCTGTGGCTGCGGCCAGTAACTGAAGGGTAGTACGAACTGACTATGCCTCTTTCTGAGATAAGTTAGTCGCTCTTTAAGTAATTTATTATTGTCCTGCAAGGAAATACAAATCTAAGATTAGTTTCAACCCTTTGTAAACAAAAAATAAACAAATTTTTAAAATAGACTCATTGTTACCCTTACCGAGTTATTTGCAAGATCTTTTCTTGCAGTATCTACACGACCATAGCCACCAGTATACTTCCAGATATGAAGGACTTGATCTTGGTCTCCAATCGCCACCACCCAACTAGCTATAAGCTTCCCGGCTTTGATGTCATGGGCTATGTTGACTGTTTTTTCACTGAAAATAAAACAATATCCTTTCATTGCATTCAATAAGCACAATACACTCTCATACATTACAGCATTCAATTATCCATTCATTAAACACATTCAAAATGCCAAGACAATAGCCAAATTGTATAAAATAGACAGTAACATTTCTCGGGAGTTTCAGGTTAGCTCTCCGCCTTGTAAAAATGAACTGTTACAGGACGAGTGGAATTGGAGGGCTATAATTAAGATATTGTACATGGCAAAAATCTTATTTTAGTTAAAACTCATTCCAATGAAAATAAATACAAATTGACAGACATTTTACAAATACAATATCCTGGTAAGCCTGGGAATACGAAAAATGGCGGACCACTCTTCAAGTATAAAGTTGAATGCTCCCAAAAATTCGCAGAATTTTGTCATTAAAAACCCATAAAAATTTGTTATTGTTCTATTGTTCCACGAGCACTCTCTAAATCTCAATTCCACATTTTTATTCATATAGTGGCAAACGTGAAACTGAAACTATATCCTTGTAAATTCTACAAACTTGGTTAGGTCCATATTTTAATATAAAATTTACTACGCGGTACTGATTTATTTTGCAATAAACATTTTTGATTTTGCAGTGAGACTTGATCTTTCTCTTACTAGTTGTCGAGGTACTTGTCAAGATAAGCCGGCTTCACTTGATGAGTTTGCATCTCGAAGATAACTTCCTTGTCACTGAGCATCTGAGAGTGGGACTCCTTTGTTGGCTCAATCTTCCTCACAAACAACTTGCTCAGAAATCCTTCACCCGAGGGCCCATCTTTGCCCTTGGTTGCACTCACACTGAGCGCCCTAGAAATTAAAAAATCTTAAAGTTAAGGTAACACAAGATTACATAATTTAAAAATTACAAATCTAATCAAGACGAGACCAATTACCTTGTGCCGGCCTTATAAAAAGGAAGTTTAGCACTGCTGAATACTCTGCAGAGACCACAAGTTTTTGCCAACGCCATTTTCAAACTTGTTCGATATAACAACACTAAATTAACTGCAAAACTCAATCCCAACTCAGGATAGAAAAGCACACCTAAAAACCAATTATCAGCAAAAAATGCTTAATTACTATAACAAAAGCTTCAAAAACAACTTGATCCTCCCTACTTGATTAGCATTTAAAAAAATAATGTCTATTTATTTCATCCTCATCATCACCATTCTCATGTTAAAACCTATTTTCCAGTCAGATGAGATATTTTTATGCGGTTTTACCACAAGAAAAATGAGAGTAGAGCTTCCATTCTTTTACCACATGACAGTATCCATCACATGCACTTGAGAAGGTTTCCTTCTAATGAAGATCATCTCTCGTTATGTTGTTGCTAATCTATATGAATATCATTGATATATGAAAAAGTGAAAGCGAAAATGTATGGAAGAAGCAGTTTTGCGTGATATAAGATAGGAAAGTTTCTTCCAGACTTCATATTCCATAGATCAAAGTTTTAGTATCATTGGCAATGACAAATATCACAATTCTAGGGATATACGATATATCGGTTACGATGAAGATCATATCAGTTAATAATTATAGCTAAAATTATGATTTCTGTAGGTTATCCGCATGTCATGTTTTAGATGATTTCAGGAATACATCCAAAATGTTAGGAAAATAGGAAAGAAGAGAGGTTTTGGAATGTTTCGGATAGAAAGGATTATCCTAATCCTCAAAATCCCCCAAGTAGGATGAAATATTGGCAATTTGGCATAGAAATCAAAGGAGCTTGGATAAGGCTTTAATCTTTAAACTTGATTTTGCAATTTTCAAATAAGGAAGAATGAAATGAATTTTAAAATTATTGCATAAAATAAATAAATCCGGTATCCTAATGATCTCTTAGTTTTTAGGTTGCAATGTTCTCACAAGATGCAATGTTTTACTAGAAAGGTTTATTTTTGCCTTATCAATTGAACCTTATCAGCTTTTCCTTATCATTTCCTTAAGTCAATAATGAGGATTTGCAAGTTTTTTTCGGTGGGAATTACTTCTCAAGGTGAACCCATCTGGTTTTCTGTTGAATGTTGATATTATGCATTGTTGGCAATCTTCCTTGCAGAAACATCTGATCCCTGATAGAGGATAGCCTGGGAAGATTAACTTTTCTGTACTTTGGACTTTGGCTCAGATAATGTTTTTTGTCTTTTTGTATGTCTGTGTATGGCTGGAAGTTCTATTCATCAAATACGCTTACACTTTTGTCTTCAATTTTCTCTCAATTCCTTAAAAAAAGTGAACTTTAAAAGGACAGTGAATGAAATATATTTAAAAAAGTGAAACAGTGTTTTGAAAAGATGATTAGTCAGGCAAGGCGTGCCTTATCATTACGTAAGAACTTAATCGGTGCTCCGGCAACAGCGGTAACATGCCGGGTGAAATCTGGAAGTGGACTTTTGGGGATTTGGAGAAGTGCTACTAGAGTTGCAACGGTAGTGCCTGAGGAGAGGGAAGTGGAGGAGGGGGAGGAAAAGGACTTGAGGAAGGAGTATCAATACCTTCCGGGTGGTTTACTCCCGACTTACTATTTTCAAAAATCATTGCCTCGACTTCCTATTCCAAAGCTGGAGTTGACTTGCAAGCGGTATTTGGAGGCGATGAAGCCTTTGCTTACACCGGAACAGTATAGCAAGACTGAAAAATACGTGGCTGAGTTTCAAAAAGGAGTTGGAGTCTGTAAGGAACATTTCAAGTTATTTGAACTTTATCTAAGATTAATAAAGAGTTGCTAATTGTGGATTTGTGTTGGTTATTTTTGCAGCGCTTCACAACGAATTAATGCAGATGGACAAGGGCCTTAAGCACACGAGTTATATTTCGGCACCCTGGTTCGAAATGTATTTGAAAGACAGAAGTCCCCTTCCGATTAATGTAAACCCGGCGTTAGTGTTTGTTGAAGATGATGATATAATGAAAAGACAGCCGGGTCCGAGGAAACAGTTGGTGCGCTCCACAAACTTACTAGTTTCTGCCCTGCGGTAAGCATTTTTAGTTTAATTCATTGTTTTATGTAAAAGGCTGATTCTCATCAT
Source organism: Lepidocyrtus fimetarius (assembly GCA_036507315.1). Taxonomy (NCBI): domain Eukaryota; kingdom Metazoa; phylum Arthropoda; class Collembola; order Entomobryomorpha; family Entomobryidae; genus Lepidocyrtus; species Lepidocyrtus fimetarius. The sequence continues at coordinate 14,477 of JAANSO010000825.1, forward strand.
CATAATACTTTATCAGTTAAACATTATCATTTGGTTTTACTTACGTAGGTTTATGAAGTCGCTGGACAGTGAGATTCTAGAGCCCGAAGTCTTCCACTTGAACCCGGGAAAGTCAGATAATCTTAGTTACAGAAGGGTAATGAAATTTATGCCCACTGCCTTTGCTACATATGCATCATACCTGTACAAGGTAAGCCAATCTTAATGAAATAGAAAGTGATAGACACTACTACTCTTTTTTGCACCTAAAGTTTATGTGTTTTTGTAGGCTTTTCCACTGGATATGTCGCAATATCCTAGTTTATTCCGCTCCACAAGGATTCCAAAAAAAGGAATGGACCAGCTTTATAAAGGAAATAAGAACGTTCGTCATATTACGGTGATGCGTCGAGGGAACATTTACAAAGTTGATGTTCTAGATGAAAATGGTTGGTAATATTTGCAATGTAATTGATTATAAAACCCCTTATGAATTTAATGCAATGATTTTAAAATATCAGGCAATATCCTACCTGTGAGTGTGCTAATGGGTTCTCTGGACTTCATCCTTAGCGATCCATCGCCGGCAAATCCGAACCCTGTTGGTGTGATGACTTCAGAAAACCGCGACAACTGGGCTGCTGTTCGGGATCACATGGTTCAATCCAGTGCTCGAAATCAAGCGTCTTTTCAGGAGTTGGACTCTTCTATTTTTGTCCTATCTTTGGACGAAGAAGAGCTGGGAGAAAATGATCCTATTCCAGTTACAAGACAATATCTTCATAGTGATGGGTCGAATAGATGGTTTGATAAGTCATTTAACGTTATTGTCACCAAGGATGGATGGGCTGGACTTAACTTTGAGCACGCATGGGGTGACGGAGTTGCTGTGATGAGGTTCTTCAATGACATCCATAAAGATAGTCTGACAAATAAATGGTCAAATGATCTGAATCCCAAGCGACCATCAGTTCCCCCTAAGAAACTAGGTATGTTTTATGTACGCCTGTATCTAGCAGAATATATAATATTAAAGTGAAATTATTGCGAAGGAATGTAAATTCTAAATAAATTGCATTCAATATTTTAGAGTTTGACATCGATGATAAGTCACAGAGGGGTATATCAGATGCCATGACAAGGTTTCAGAGTCAAATTAAAGGTTTGGATATCAACCCATTCCTTTTAGAAAAATTCGGAAGAAAAGCTTGCAAGCAGTGGGGAATCAGTCCGGATTCGTTGATGCAACTAGGATTTCAAGTAGCGTATCATCGGCTGACTTCAAAAACCGTCACAACTTATGAATCATGTAGCACTTCAGCATTCAGACATGGTCGCACAGAAGCAATTCGTCCGGCTACCTTATTTACAAAGGTAAACTTTTCCTGAATATCCTACCTATGCGAACAACTTGATATTTCTATTTAACTAAATCAATCTTTCAACCCGTTATTTGATCCTGTGTTACAGGAAGTCAGTACACAACTCTCAAAAGCAGACTCAGGAAACAACAAGGACGAGTTAAAGAGCTTAATCAAAAAATGTTCTGAAAAACATGGTCAGCTCACTAAAGATGCTGCAATGGGTAAGTATTTTTTCATCAGTCATAATAACATATATGAAGCTGTATTACTGCAGTGCAATGAAACAAGATTTGCATATTTTCCTTAGGTCAAGGATTCGATCGACATTTGTTTGCAATGAAGAACATCGCTATATCGAAAGGAGATGCCCTTCCAGATATATTCAAAGATGAAGCATATGCTATGATAAACCACAATATTTTGTCTACGTCCACACTCTCAAGTCCTGCAGTAAGGGTGGGTGCCTTTGGTCCTGTCGTTCAAAATGGAATAGGAATCGCGTAAGTATTATTCAGATATCAGCAGGAATAATATTACATAGTTTGAAATATAGCAAAGCAATTACCTGCCAGTATATTATCTATATTATATTATATACCTAATCTGATTGTTTAATAGATATCAAATTTGGGACACTGGATTAGGATGTATAGCTGCAACAAATAAGGGTGGTGCTGATGGAAAAGCTTTCACCGAAAGTTGTATGAAGGCTTTTACTGATATAGAGCATGTTCTAACAAATTAAATCTAATAGAAAGCAGTTTTTTACTTACCTATTACTACTGTTCTGCCATGACGCCTACCAAAGACCTTCTTTTTTATCAGATAAATATTAAATTCCAGTACTATTCTATAAATATATTTTGGGTTGTGATAAAGTATGAATAGTTGTTTCTGCTAAAAATGTAAAATTAAATAATATTTAATATTTATTAATATATTTAAATAAAATACTTGCAAATCTAAAGTAAAATATACCTGCGATTTTTATTTTAGTTCTATATTTAATATTTTATAAACATTTAAAGTATTAGTATTAATAGATAAAAATTAAACACGAATGAATGAAAACAATCACCAACACTAAACTATACGAACAAGAATGTGGCGTAAGGAGTAAGGAAATGAGAAGTTATTCGATATTTATTTGTTAGTATCCGGATTCGGTTTGCTCCCACGCTTAAATGTAGGTTTCTGAAACACTTGTCGAATGCCAGCAGCTTGACTGGTGTGAAATTTCAGGTTTTGTGCTGTTTCAGATACCCAAGCAGACTCAAAATTTGTAGTATCTTGGTCAACCAAATGAGTATATTTTGTGCGGCCGGATCTTCCAAAATTCTTGACTTGCATAACCTTAGGTAATATTGTTTTGTCGAAGTGGTCTTCCAGGGTGGGTTGGGAGAAGTCACGTTTGTACACATCGTCATCCTTATCCTATAAATCAATTAGTAAAATAAAATTATTGTAATCGTTTCGTTTGGATCCTTTAGCATACGACTCAGAATACAAAATTATGTTTAAAAAATATTATATTTACCAGAAAGAAGACACCACGATGATAGTATTTTTGGAGAAATTTGTACTTTCCTTTCGTAGCTTTATTAATAACTTGTTTGGGTTTCAATTTCATTTCTAATCTTCTTTCTTCGTCCGTCAATCCTCGGAGTCGTTCAATTTCTGCTTGTTCTCTTTGGAACCTATAACAATCAAAACAAACACAACCAAAATTAAAAGTTACTAAAAAGTTAGATACCTTGAGAAGAAAACGATTTGGTTGAAAAATAAAATATTCACTTACGTTTCTCTCTCATCACGAGCCTTTTTAATACGCTTCAGTTCCCGAATCTTCCATGCTTCATATTCCGCGTCTTCATTTTCTTCGTCTGTATTGACATCAGTTATTTTCGGCATGGTTGCTTCGGATTCCTCTTCGTCACTTAAAGCACTGCTACGTTCTTTACGAATATCCTCTTCCAAAATTTTCAACGTTTCCTTTCTTCGTTCTTCCTGCTTTACACGAGTATGTTCCTCTGCCTGCTTGTACTGTATTTCTTCTTTATCTTTATCGGTAATTGTAACACGTTCATCCCTTCGAACAAATACTGGCTTTAATCTAGGACGGGCTTCTTCTTCCGAATCTGTTTACAAATTACAAATAAAACATTATGTTAAACTATTTTTCTACATTAATCTGGAGGTTTGGTTTATTATTTTGGGTAATAACTCACCAGTGTATTCTTCATATTCTGATTCACTGTCATCACTCTCTGGCTCCTTTTCTTCTTCCCTAACGAGCAATTCTTCTTCGTCTCGCTTATTTAATGCTCGTTGACGAAGGTAGGCACGTCGCTTTTCCAGTTCTGCCTCATCCAGTTCCTCTTCTTCCGATTCAGATTCAGATTCATGACGCCTGGGCCTAGAATAAGCCTCTTCCTGATCATTTTCATCATCCAATATTTCTGGATCCTCCACTCTAAAATACAATTCAATGAAATTTTTATTTTAATCAGTTCATTAGATTAGTTACATGAGGTTATCAAAATCATGTCAAAGTTGCTTTCAATAACTGTACAGTAATTATATTTTGCAGTACCTGCGGTCACGATTAGATCTTGAAGACGATTCCAGAGTCATTAAACGTCGAAGACGGGGATCAGCCTTTTCCTGTTCTTCCAAGTCTTCGCGTTCCTAAATCACACAAATATGAAATTAGTAATTAATTAAGCAATATTTAATTTAATCATTTACATTCAATTGTTAACTTACAACATCTGATTCGTCATCTTGTTCCGCATCCTCTTGTTTAAATCTTTGCTGTGAAACAAATTCCTCCTCCTCTGATTCATCCTCACTGGAACTTTGTGGAGCATACTCAGGTCGCTTTCCAGACACGTATCTGGACACCTTCACTTTCTGCATGGAAACCTGGCCTGAAAAAATAAGTTGCGAAATTGATTAGTTTTATTTGTAATTAAAATATCCGTTTTATAGAATAACAATGTAATTAAAACCTATTCATTTGGTAAAGGACTTGATACCTTTTGCATTTCGAACAGGTACTGCTCCAGCAGTAGACTGAATCGGCATTGGAACACCAGAATTCTTCGGCATGTTTAAATATTCCGAGAATTTGTTAAAAAATTTAACTCACAATAAACCGCTTAAAACACACAGTTAAGCACAAATCCTTTTCAAGTTAATTAACTCAGCATCCAGGAAACTTTAACTGTTTTAAAAATTAACTGTAAACTTGGTTAATTAACCCTTTAATTATTTTTTACTTTCTAAAGTCTATATCAGACAGCAGGACATCACAGGTACAGAAATAGTTATTTTTCTTTTTATTCAAATTCTGCACTGTTTTGGTGGGGCAACCTGAGCTTATTGAATGCGTACAATAATGTACCTGCACCCCGATGCATTAGCCGGAGGGTTTCTCTTTGTTGGCTAAAACTTGACAAAAAGCGTTTCAGACTCCAATAATATGCATGTCAATTAACTATCCTAGTTAAACTTAAACTTTTAATTTAAGTAAAATTACTCCATGATGTAGTAGAAACGATTAACTATAAGTGATTCCAAGATTGCTTTTGTAAGGTATATAAATGTGTTGAATTTTAATCTATTAATCGCTATTACCGATGAATTTATGTAAACTAGTACTAACATTAAGATGAGCAATATAATTATGAAAGTATTAAAATGAAAAGTACTCAAGAAATTAAATTTCTTCAATCATGTCAAAATGTTTTATTGATTATTCCCATCTATCATTATTACACATTACTAATGCGATACGCATACATACCTAGATTATTTTCAAAGTAATACACATTCAATTCAATCACGATCAATTATAGTCATTCTCTATCTTTTTTCTTCAAGGAGTATTCAATTTTTTCGATTTTTCGGTTAATCGCTGACAATTACAATTTCAAACAAATTTTATTTTGAAGAGCAGGTTTGGTTACACACTACCGATTTACAAAAATGCTATTCGTTTATATTTACAAAGCCATCCTGTTCATTTTCTATGTTAGTTTTAAGTTTTTTAGGTTTCAGTTTCAGTCTAGTAGTGAACTACAACGCAAATTGCATGCAAAAATCTATCATAGCTTGAATCAAAGCACAACAGGGGGATTTGATAAAATTAAGGTATTCAAGTACATAGCATTTTGAACGTCAACACCCGCTCTAGTTGAAACATCAATCGCCTTTTCGGTTATAATCGTTGTAGCTTCATCCAGTGAGTCCACTACTTCCCCACCACTAGCATCTATAAGTCTTACGTATGCTGCTAACTTTTCTTTAGGTACGTTCGAAAACCAAAACTTCTTATCACTCATGGGTTTTAAACTGCTATCATTTTTTTGAGCAATGAACCAATTAAATGCTGCAGTGGCCAAATCCCTTTCCTTTTCGTTGTTAATGTTATCGCCGTGCCAAACGTCTTCTTCAGTAATCTGTAAATAAGGAGTCAAATAGTAGCTGATGTAAAATAAGCAGCGAACATGTATAACGATAAGGATTGGAAATAGTGCTAAAGTTTACCGGTAAAAATTGTTGATTTAGGGAACACTTCACTAGATAATCATACTTTAAAATATATTTTCCTGCAGCGATGCATCCCAAAATTTTCTCGCTGCGTACTAAAGTGTTGGAAATTAATGCAGTGCAATTTGGATCAAAGCAGGACAGTTTTGACACACTTCCTCCCAATCTTGGAATTATTTTCAAAGCCATATTTTTCTCTTCCGGAGACAGTGAAGATACAGCAAACACCGGATTTGGTGGAAGCTCAAACGGAAATATGGGTTGCGATTTTTTCTTTGATTTTTTCCCAACGTCCGGTTTTGCTGGAACTGGAAGGTGTTCATGCGGAGCCTCCTCCTTCCTTGTCTTACTTTGGCTTCTTGTCCGTCTCGTGGTTCTTTCACTGGGTTCAGTTAAACCTGAATTACTCCTTTTCAACCTGCTGGAGCGTTTCCTCCCTTCAGATGGTTTTGTTTCGGAAGGCGGCTCTTCAGTAGCAGCACTGTCTTTGGCTGGCTGATTAATTCGTGGGATTTTGTCGTTTCGCTTAACAGTTGCTATCTTATTCTTTTCTTCATCATCGTCGTCTCTCCATGATAAGTGCGGGCGCTCCACCTCATCCTGACCATCGTCGTCGTCGTCACCCACAGGAATTATGGGAGGGCCATTGGATCTCCTCTCTGCAATTATATTGACATGTCAATGTAAAGGATTTGAAGTACCGATATTATACAATATTTTATTAGTAGATCTGATCTATAAAGAAAATTCATATAACTTACTGATGGGTGACATGCCACTTTGTAAGATTGGATTGTCTTCTAATAAATTCGCTAACACTTGCAAACGATTGGTCTTTTTAGAAGTAACAGGCAATTTCGGTAGATTCGTCCTCCTGGTCTTTAGGAACTGCGTTTTCATTAGGTGATCCAGATTTGTCTTGACCAGTAGCAGAGTTTACATTCTGATTGTTTTCCGTTTCTGAAGTTTTCCTAAGTTTTGTACGTTTATTGCCTTTGATACCCTCCCGCTCTGGTGAGCCATCAGACGGACGTTTAGAGGTTTCAGTTCTACCATTGTTAAGTACTCTAATACCTTCCAAGACAACACCATCCTCAATTATAGCTTCACCTTCCATGTTGTCTTGAATGTCGTCGTCTTCACCAGCATCACTTCCAATCTATAACATCAATGTAAATAATTACTCAAGTTTCAATTTCACTGCACTTATAGCAATTTTAAAACAATAAGTTTCTTACAGAAAATCTATTAATAGCAGCCTTTTTCCTAAGCTTTTGTCCCATTCCATCACTTTGTCTCGTCTTTGGAGTTGAAGTGTGGGGTGGTGATGATGATGATCCTTGAGACTCTGGTGACTCTTCGTATGATGAATGAGCATTTTGTAATCTTCGAGCCAGTTCACTTAAAGGTGTAGATTGTTTCATTTTAAGTATTGGAGATCCAGGACTGCGATTCAAGCACATTTCAATCTTGTCTCTGAACATTTTTTCCTCAAGTGTAGTATCAAAACCAAACCGTAGGGAAGGGTCGAGCCGCATTCGTTTTTCCTCAAAAGATGTAAATGGAGATATTTTGTCAAATTCAAATCCATTTGCAGCAACGGATTCCTTAAGTCTGGCAAAACTCTCGTCACTATACGGGAAATTAGCTTTATATTCTGCCAATTGTTTAAGTAACCTTCTCTCTTCTGATGATCTGCTAGCGGATTTTGGAGATATATTGCATTCTTCCTGTCCTTTGCTATCATTTTTGGGAGTACTAGGAGTAGGCGCAGCAGATGTAGTAGGAGCATCATCTTGCTTTATTGCTAATTTTGATGGACCTGCAACTGGGGCAGCTTTGGCAGAGGGTTTTTGAAATTTAGCAGAGGGGACGTCTTTTGAGGTTGAAGGTGGAAACTCTGTTTTCATACTGGTATTTTGTTTACTAGTGTCATGGCGTCTTTGGGGGGTAGGTAAAAACACAGTCCGATCTTCGGATGTAGTTGATATTACTGCAGGGTCGTAAAGGGCTTCTTTTACACGTTTCTTTTCAGAAAAACAATCCACTACCCATTCAGCAACCACCACATTAGCCTTCCAACGTTTTCCCGCTTTCGCCTTTTCCGTTTCCATATTTTTACAGATTAAATGAGTGGATCTTAAAGTTCCATTTGAATCATTGTCTTTCCGGGCGAAAACCTCTTGGTACCT